>CAESWR010000839.1:0-10679 GCA_903171835.1 Mullus surmuletus
ATATGCTTGTGAATATTCATGAGTAGTGGGTGGCAAGGAGCGCCTGCGTGTGTGTGTGTGTGTGTGTGTGTGTGCGTGCGTGCGTGCGTGCGTGCCTGCGTGCCTGCGTGCCTGCGTGTGTGTGTCAGACATTGGACAAAGTCTCAAGTCTTGAGACAAGATATTAGTGACTGTCAGTTAACCTCGTCGGCCAGTTTATCCATTGCAGTGTAATTACTGATACTCAGTAAAATACATGGAGTCAAAATGAACAGAAATAGCTTCATAAAATTACTCATTTATGGCTTTCAATGTAAACAAAACCACCTCTGGCTCACTTTTTTGGACCTTCATTAATAGTCGCCTTGCAATTCTCAAGAAAAAGGCAAACAAACAAGCCAGAAAAACCTACCATAGAGCATCAGAAACACAGCATCTGTATGCGTTTCATGAGACACCGGAGCTCTAAACAGTTTTGAACTTCAAAACGTAATATTGATATTCATTTCATATTTATATCAAGTCATTGTGTCTCGAGTCGAGTCAAGTCCCGAGTCTTAGCTTCAAAAGTCCAAGTCGAGCCTCAAGTCTTTCATTTTCCATGCTCACCATGCTGGCGTCGACGACCTGGCCCCTCCCCGAGCGGCTCCTCTCCAGCAGAGCCAGGAGGACGCCCAGCGCGCAGGTCAGCCCGCCCCCCGCAAAATCCGCCAGCAGGTTGAGCGGCGCGTGCGGCTTCTCCCCGCTGCGTCCCAGCCGGGATAAGAGTCCTTCACACACACACACAAACACACACATTAAGACACCGATGTAAAAACACACAAGCCTGACGCCAGTTCCGCTCGCAAGTGAATGAGGAGATTAGCGGGATCAACGCGGAGAGCTTTTAAATCCACATTCCGAGTCAGAAACTTTTTTTTTTCTCTCCACAAAATACAGATTAATCCTGACGTTGCTCAGACGGGGAGCGTCAAGAGACATTAAAAAACAAATAAAACTTCACTCGCTATATACCAACTCAGCTCTGTGCGACTGAAGCGTCCATATGGATTTTGGGTTTGCATGCTGAATATTAATTATTATATTGTTTCTTTTCCTGCCAAATGCAGCTTTACAGGCCCTTTAACCAGATAATTACTTGGTAACTATGGACTTTTTATCTCATGCCTGTTTGTGTGCATGTGAGGGCGCTCGTTTTTATTACCATTAGCATCTATCATCTAGATTTATATAAATAGAGCCCGGATCTGAAGTGGAATTTTTGCACGATGACAATAATTACTAAAAGTGGCGCCGTCGTGCGATTCGGCAGCTTTTGTAAAACTGCACAAGTCAAAAAACACACATGAAATCTGTGAAAATGCCTTTTGTAAAGACTCATTTCTGCATTTTTGTTTTGCAACGGCAGCGCAGGGGTGAGCGGGTGAACTGTCCCTTTAAGCCAATAAGACTAACAGCTGTTTAATGAGGGAGATAAATCTGCACTGATGAGGAAGCAGACGGCTGGATGATTTTATGAAGATGGGATGGCTTTTCATTCGGAGTCTTTTTGAGGACAAGCACATCTCAAAGTTTTCGAGTAAACTTTTTTGTCTCAACGAGGCTCCGCCCCCGACGGTCGTTATTTGTATTATCTCTCTGACAGACATCGGCCACTTTCATCCATTTTCCCCCAGACGCTTACAAAAGTCCTCCCTGCCATTTCAAAGATCAGCGGGAGTGACTTGACCATTTTCCTCAGAAATGGCAGAAGGACGGAGTGCAAACACAAAAACTGTTGGCAAGGGAAACACGACAACTCTAGTTGGTCCTTAGTCGACCCCAACAAAGGCTTCAGGGCCAGATCTTCTCCCATGGCAGTGGTTCAGTGGCAGTGGTTTCAGAACAAGGATCACATAAACAAATCAATGGACCGCCAGGCTGAACAGCCCCGGAACAGCAGCCCAGATAGCAAACTGATGCTTTATAAACTCGCATCGTACATGTTACAACCAGTGCCCCAAAGAAACATTAGGAGTAACGTTAGCTTGCTCGTAGGCTCGTTAATGGAGTAACGTTAGCTTGCTCGTAGGCTCGTTATTGGAGTAACGTTAGCTTGCTCGTAGGCTCGTTAATGGAGTAACGTTAGCTTGCTCGTAGGCTCGTTAATGGAGTAACGTTAGCTTGCTCGTAGGCTCGTTATTGGAGTAACGTTAGCTTGCTCGTAGGGTCGTTATTGGAGTAACGTTAGCTTGCTCGTAGGGTTGTTATTGGAGTAACGTTAGCTTGCCCGTAGGCTCATTATTGGAGTAACGTTAGCTTGCCTTTACGTTCGTTAATGTAGTAACATAAGCTCGTTAATGGGGTAAGGAAACTTTTGTGTGTCGCAGCAATCTTTTCTCCCCCAAATATTCCATAAAAACCCCCACAATTTACTCATGGCGGTGGACCACTAGGGGACGCTGGCGGACCACTACAATTTGAGAAAGACTGTCCCATGGTTTGTGCCACCAATGGTGTGTGTGTGTTTGTGTTACCCGAAATGGCGAGGTAGTTGATGTCGTGCCCGGCCGCCGTGGCGTAGCAGCCGCTCTGCCCGTAGCCGGTCAGCCGCGCGTAGATCAGGCGCGGGTTGTCCTGCAGCAGCTCCTGAGGTCCAAGGCCCAGCTTCTCCATCACGCCTGCAGACACACAGGGGATCAGTCTGCACACCTTTCTAAAAATATACATGTTTGCTGCAGCGAGCAGGAGAAAAAATGAGAGGTAATTACCAGTGAACCACCTGGTGGCCCCCCCGACGCCATCAGCACTGATTATCCTTCCCGCCATCTAATCTCCTCTCAAACATCAAACTTCCTCCCCGGGAAACTCAGTTTACACAAATGTTGAAAATATTCAACTCTTTCTAAACTTTTTTTTACAGCAATCGTGATTCACATGGGATCAGGATCAGTGGGAGTATTATATGACGTAGATTAAAGGAGCAGTGCGTATTTATTTCCTTCAATTAAATATCATATTAAGAAGTAGGCCAATAGTGTACAATTGCTTGTGAATCAGACATAAAAATTGCAACAAAAGAAGTGCAAATGATGCCACAGGTATCATGTTGCTTTATTTTTATCTTGTATAATCTCACTTGAGTAATTCAAAGGTCAGGAAAGCTAAATAATTAATGTCAAACGCAGAGCATCATCGGGCCGCGTGTTACAGTCCCAGTGCGCTCCCGGAGCGCCTTGGCAACCAAACACTCAGACCAAAGCCACCTCCCGACATTCACGTAGAATATTCCACCTGTACTTTAAAAGCTTTTTTTTCCCCTCACAATGGTATTGGGTGCTCACCTTGTCAAGGTTTGATAAAAGAGGGAACTTGTTCTTCTGGAGCCACTTCACAGTTATCTCAGGGCTGCAATCTCGCTCTGTTATCACAACGATGTCGCCTTTCTGCCTTTGAACATTGTCTGGGACCCAAGGTGACGCCGCATCGTGCCATCTGAAGGCTTGGCGCTCGTCTCCAACCCCCCGGCACACAAGAAAATCACAAGTTTCCAGCCCCCGTAAAACACACTGCCAAGGTCTGCGTGCGAGAGAACGCAGCGACGGGGCGTCTGCAGCGTCGACTACCGCTGTACAACTTTCAATTACACGCAAGATGAGTTTCCATCACGGCGAGACACTGCAGATTTCTTGCTTTTTGGATTTTTTGGATTTCAGATGAGTTTTCTGAAAAGGCTGATAGAAAATCACAAACTGAAAAATCTAAGTTTGCATCAAGTATTGCCCGAAATATTTTGCAAAAACGATCATATTGATGTTTTCAGTGGCAAATCATATGGCTGGTGAAAAAAAAAAAGAAGCCACGCCAACGGTCCGGTGGACAGAGGAGCTGGCTCGCGCCCAAGAAAAAAAAGATTTTCCATCATTCTGTCAGTCTTGTTTACAAGTGCTCTTTGCCTTTGCCTGGCAAAACCAAGCCCCGTTGGTGGACGAACATTTAACAAATGTTCCATTTCAGACTCGGGAGCCTCTGGAGTTTGGCAGAACATCTCCTGGAACAGCTCCAGAACCTTTTCTACATAATGTATTGTCTCATTCCTCCAGGAAAGAATGTAAACATGGGGCCCAAGTTTAAGATATTGCAGCCCCCCCCCTGCAACACCATGGTTCGTGCTTTAGATCAAGTTAACATTCAAACCAACTTTACTTCCATATATGTAAACATGGGGCCCTGGATTAAAACACCTCCATCCCCAAAGAACTAGATGAACTCTGCTTTAGTTAATGTTAGCATCAGTGAGCTAACTGTTAACTAGTATTATCATACTATTCCGTTGGGCCTCATGGGTTTTGTAAATCCAACGTTTGGCTCGACAGTCAACAGCTTTTGACCTCACCTTTCCGGTACGGCTCGAGGACCACGTCGGACTGGACGCAGAGCTTCCTGAGCAGAGCCACGCCCTCCGCCGTCTTCAGGTTGATGGCCACCGATCGCTTCCCGCGGGCCTGCGTGTCCAGAGACATTCCAGCCTTGGTCCGGTCCACGCGGATCACCTTGGCCCCAAAGTCGGCCAGGATCATCCCGCAGAAGGGTGCCGGCGCCAGGCCCGCCAGCTCGATGACACGCACCCCGGCCAGCGCCATGACGGACAGATGCACGGACTGGCAGGTTACAAGGTCACCAAAAACATTAAAAAACAAAGAGGATTTTTGTAGCACTTTAAAAAGGGAGACGATGAGCACTTGAGGAAGAACAAAAAGTCTATCTAACAAATGCAAAGTTGCTGCTTAGGAGATAAGATAACGAGCTAAACCTGAAGAGAAATAAAAGGCTTTGATAGAAATTAGCTTAAGATATTCTCCAAGTGTCCGCTCCTCGGGCAGAGCTCTGTAATCGAGTTGCTCCTGACACCGAAAAACTCTCCTCGCCTTTCATCCTCAGCCAGCAAACAGCTGGAAGGGCCGCGGCCTCCTGCTGATCTGAGGCTGCGTGCTGGCTGGCACTGCTGGCAGTGCGGCGGCAGCAGTGCCAGCCAGCAGGCAAAGTGCTGGCAAATTACGGTTATTGTGTGTAATTGTATTGTGTTCCCCCCTCTGACAAATAGCTGGAAAGAAGCCTAATTTCAATCAGCGGCGGCTGGAAAAAGTGCAAATATTCACTTTTCAGTTTTGATTGCTACTTTTGCACCCTCTGATGTCGAAAACCCGGACTATTAACGCCGCCCCGACTCAAAGTGCGGAGGTTGAAAGATAATGAGAAGTTAATGGACCTTTTCTAGTATTGCAAGTTTCATTTCCCCAAAGTGTTCACAGGATTTCATATATCAGATTACAGTGACCCCTGAATACTTTCAAATATCCATGTATCCATAGTAAGGTCGGTAACAATACCATCCATCCATTTGGAATCCTGCATATGACAGCTTTTACAGGTGAACTTCTGTGACCTTCTATAAACTTTTGGATGGACAACTGCTCAGCGTTCAGGTACTTTTTTACACAACTTGCTGTTCTCTCCCAAGGAGCTTAACAACAAAAGGTGTTTGATCCATGAATCGCGTGTCACGCATCCCAGAAACCTCAGCGACCCGAGGGCCGGCCACATACCCAGTGTATTTCCAAATATCTCTTTAACTTTTTGTGAGTAGTGTGTGTGTTTGGGTTCATACAACAGGCTGAACCATGCATCGGAGTGACAGCATGTTGAACACAGCTTTGGCAGACAGATAATAGGCCGTCACTGATGAACACTTCATAAACCTACAGTGTAAGTTTCCCCCTGACTCTCATTTACACTGCACACACGGAAATACAAATAACGTATAAACATATATTTAATAGACAGGACTTCTGTACACTTCTACCTCTTTGTTTACATATATATATGTGGTTAATGCTATCATTCTGCTGGTTGTTGCTGTATGTTTCCAGTCCTATGTATGTTTATTTACATTAAATGGTTATAATAATAATAATAATAATAATAATAATAATAACAATGATTCTGTAGTTGTTTCTGGAGGCTGAGTGATGGAGCAGATGTTTGCTGAGCTTTGTAGAAGAGCAGGAACCCTCTTTTCTGTGACGGTGACCCTTCACCTCCGTTACCCTGCAGCTGATCACAGCTGATTGCAGCTGATGTTAGCATTAGCCTGCTAGCATAGCCCAGACCTGCTGTTGGGCTGCAGCTCGCTGCTCCAGACCAAACACGTCGCGTCAAAGTACTTGTACTTGGTTTCCAGCGAAGACGGAAGTAAACATGAGAGTTGTGTGGAAGTTCTCCTACCTTTGCCGGTGAAGTGAGGACACCTGGCGCTGCTGCGGAGGTTCGTATCGCTGCAGCGCTGCCGGTTCGCTGAAGGAGGCGCTCGGTTTGAACACACCGAGTCCCCGGCGGAGCATGTGAGTTTTTAAACAACCGCTACAACAACTCTTTCGACCTAAAAAACGTGTTTCCACTACTGTTGTTAAATAAGAAGCTTGACGTACTTTTAGCTTAATTTTAGTACAAAAACAACAAGTATTCGCGCAGTTATTAAGTGCTGACTCCGCCTCGTTAGCCCCGCACTATATTCGGTGTGCGCCGGTGACTACAGCGAGCCTCCCCTTCTTGAAATACACGCGCTGGTGCGGGAGCCCGTGCGCTTCTGGGAAACGGAGTTTTTCTGTGAGTCAGGGGAACCTTTGCACAAAGTCCAGAAGTCTTGCGATAAAAAAAATGATTGGTGGTTTATGGTTGAGTCGAAGTTGTCAAACTTTAATAGAGGTTGCAAAATGTTAATAGAAGCAGCAAAATATTCATGTATTTGCTTGTCAGTGAGAGTGAAAAGTCCTAAATCAGAAAGTTAATGGAGGAAAAACACATACTGTATTGTTTTCAACGCGCAGAAACACACATTTCCATTAAATTGAGTTGTTATGAGCTCAGTATTACTGAAAAAGAAATAAATTATTGCAAACCGAGCAATATAAACATGAGCTCACAAGTTCCATTTGTTTTTCCAAACCTGTCGGCTTTCGCTCAGAACAAATTTGCATTTTTTCAGAGACATAAATTAAAACAAGTGCAGCACAAAAATGTGAGGTCTCAGTCTGCAACACGGAGAAACGTCACTATTCATTATTAGGAGCTCACAGAGGGAAAAATGAATACATTAAAGGGCAGGGCCGTGATGACTGCGAGTTATTCCCGCCGCACGCTTTCACAGCCGAGACAGTGACGCCAATTGGATTCAACAGCCGTTGCCACGGTCACCACAGCCCCCACACCTCACAGCCACTGTAAAAAGGGGAGGCTTTGTTCTCTTTTTTTCGACGCAATGTCAGAGGACGGCAATGAGAAACTGTAAGAGGACTCATCGCCGTTAGGCTGGAAGTCCTTCAGAGGCCCTTGTGCGTCCTGCACGCCTGTCAGCCGCCGCCGCTACTGTCGCCGCCGTCGCCGCCATCTCACAACCGACGATCCAACGTCTGTTTGAATCCACGTCAAGTGAATCGGCGTTAACTCTGCGTTTCCCCCGGTGATGAGCCACTCTGCGCTCTCATTAGCCGGCTCGTCCGGTGTGCTCAGTGGCGCGGCCATAAAGGGACAGTTCAACCCAATGATGGAAAAGTCACAATCCTCAGTGTTTGTTTTCTTTTGTTTTGCTTAAATGTCTCCTTTAGTGTGCATGAGCCAGCCCCGACCCCTCACACACACACACACACACACACACTAGAAAGATAACAGTGTAGCGAGACTTCAAACGCAGCAATTAGACCTGCTTTTATTTTGTTTGCAAATACTATTCTGCAGAGAAATGCGTTGGTTGTTCACTTTTTGAAGTCTTTGCAAGAAGTCTCATTTATCCATCTGTCTGATTTTCTCATAAGCTTACATAAATAAAACACCGCTCAAAAAATATGTTTCTCCTCTGCACCAAATTCCTCCATGTTTTCATCTCTGTTGTGCCGTTTGTTCGTTTCCTCGATCAAAGAGGCTGAACAGATGCTCAAGAAACGTTATTTTTGTCTCCGTCTCGACTGCCGGAGCCTCTGTAGGCCTCTCCGACAATGCAGCTCCGCAATCAATTGGAATATGTGACTCACCGGAGACTTTTAATATGCAAATCGGCCTTTCTGTGGGCGCAGAGGTTTGCCAGCAAAGACTTTTTTTTCGGTGCTCACGTCTCCAAACAGGTGCGAAGCAACACCGGCCGAAGAGAAGTCGATCGATAAATAAATAATTTATTTGTTGTGACCTCTATCAAACGCTCGCAAACAACCTTGGAATCGTGTGGACAGAAGATAAACCTGATCCACATCAAAGAGTCTGAGGCATCGCCAGCCACCTGACAACACACACACACACACACACATCTGACTTCTTGTAATCGAATGCAAGCATTTCCCCCATTTTCCTCCACCTCTGTTGTCAAACTATGCACATATTTTTCGTCTCGTCTATCAAAAACTCTGACCGCCTCCTGTGTGGATCCGGAACAATTTAGACAGAAACTTTGCAGAAGAACTTTTGAAAGCTGATATTATTTGTTAGGGAGGTTTTGTTGGCACGCTCGTTTTGTTCCTCACAGGACTCATTTTGGCGGTTTACATGCATAAAAGATGTCGGCGTTATGTAAGATGATGTCAGGCTGTCCCGCCGATCTCTGTAATTATTTCATCTCCCTTCATTTTGGCGCATCAGCAGATCTAAGAGCTTTACAGGGAATAACAGACCATTACCTTTTATTTTCCCCCCCCTCTTTTATCCCCAGACAACGCCGGCTCTTAGAGATAAAATTGCATGTCTCTTCACAGAGAAGGTCCGTGGGGGGCGCGCTTCCAACACCACGTTCAATTGGAAAAATATGAAGCAATCCCTTCTTGCCCGCGTTTGTCGTCAAAGCCGTTTCCAGGGATAAAGAATTATCTTGCTCTCTCCCCCCCCCCGCCCGCCCGTCCCCCCCTCTGAAGAAATTGTGTTGGTGCATTAATGAAACGGTGACACGCGGCGGCTGGCTGACAGCTGCATCTCCAAACCTGTCAGAGGATGATGAGAGCGGCTCGGCTGTAATCCGCCTTCCAGTCCGCACGCAAACAGCACAATCCTGTGTCTTAAATCCCCCCATGAACAATTGGCGTACGTAGAAATGTATAAATAAGAATCATCTCTTAAGATAATAGGATTGGTTTATTCTTAATCGCTTAAATGGCTATGTTTGCATGCAGTCAATAAAGCTCCTGCTCACTATTGCTCCTAAATGCACCACTGAGCGCCACAGGAAGTCATTCTTACCTGTGGCCATTAAACTGTATAACTCCTCTCTCTAATTATGGGACTCATTTGGCAATTTAGAAAACAAAAAACAAAACAAACAATATAAATATTCATTCTCACTTCATCTATAATGCTATAAAAACTTCATTGTACATTGTGTATATTTCAGATTGTATTTAGATATATTGTATACTAGACTGTTTATTATTTATTTGTATTTCACCTCTACTTTAATATTTTATTTCTATTTTCATTTCATCTTTATCGCTTGTTTTCCATCTCTACTTTGCACGGAGCATTGGAACAAAAACACTTTCCCCCTGGGGATCAATAAAGTATTCTGATTCTGATTGATTCTGATGATAGTTGGTGTTTTTTTGACATGAAGTTGTATGAGCTCCTCACCATCAGTGTGCTTCATCAGCAGTGACTTTTCCCCCACTGTGTCCCGTGAACCGAGTTCCGGCCCGGTTTCGGTGTTGCAGAAAGTAGTTCCGTCTAGTTGCTGGAGTCACACGGATGAAGCGCTTTCTCCAAAAAACAACATGCGTTCAAAAGAGTAATCTGTTTGCATCAGGAATTCTTGGCCGCATAAAAGTCCAACCTCACAATCACCTCACACTATTTTTCGCAGACTTTTCAGGAAGCAGACAGAACTACTTTCTGCAACACCAAAATCGGGCCGGAACGCCGCTCGAGGGACACACTGCTGATGAACCACACTGATGGTGAGGAGCTCATACTACTTCATGTAAAAAAAATAATACCACCTTTCGGGTCTTTCCAGTAACATCATAACACACTGTTTTAGTCCTCTGTGTCAGTAGTTTTGGAGCCTTGGGTTTCACGAAGTGGTCACTTCCGCCCCCCCGGCTGCAGTCGTAGTTTTCTAACGTGACCTGCAAACCACCAACCACCTACTCCGGTCATTCAAAGGGGTTTTTGGTGTTTACATCAGAAAAGGCTGATTGACTGCATGGAAATAACTCCTGGACAAGTCAATCTTCCTATTTTTCATTAAAGCCACGCGTGGCGGGCCGCACCTGTGGCTCAAGGGACCCCCACAACGCCTGAAAATGTCAAATTTTATGCATCGCAGATGGATCACCGGCGCTGACGGATGACGGTTGCGGCCCTGATTTGTGCGGATGGCTCCCTAAATGCCAAAGCTATATTGAAGGTCGTTTAGGATTTACAGGCAGGTGGCAATCAAAACCGGCCGTGTGGGCACGTTGAAGAGGAAAACACAAAGGAGGAGCGCTTTTCTCCGTGACGACGGGGATCATTCCTGAAGGGGAACATTGAGCACCAAGCGTCCGGCGGCGGCTACAGAGCAGGTAGTTACGGCTGGCGGACAAATCACATGAGTCATCTCCTCCATGGGCTTCAAACCAGTGTAATGACATGGTTGCGGTGTGTGTGTGTGTGTGTGTGTGAGACAGCATCATCCTGTGACATCCCCC
>CAESWR010000839.1:26318-37317 GCA_903171835.1 Mullus surmuletus
TCCTGGACTCCAAAGACCAAGATTCCTTGCTGATAGAACATGATCACAACACTAATTCATCTTCCTTTTGATGTGGAGATCCTGATAGGAGGAGACATCATCAATCCAGGGGGAAGATGAGGATGAGGAGATTTTGTTCTCCGTCAGCAAAGAGCCGACGAAGTCATTCGAATGTTGCTCGTTTACATACGTGATTGACTTTTGGTGGAATTTGCTCTTCATTTGCTTCAGGAATGTTTTTTTCACCCTCACACGCTGCCAAGCTTCAGCTCAGACACGTGAGGAGCAGATGGCGCACTGGGCTCCATCTGTGTTCTGCTGCAGGTTGATTTTCTATTTCGAACAAAAACAACATCTAAACATTCCATCAACATCAGCTGCACATTAGAGGAAAACCACCAACATTTCACATTGTTGTGGTCGCTTCCATCGGTCAGCTGACGTTCCTGGACCTGCTTCTTCTTCTACACTTTTATAGAAATGAAAAATCGTGTTTTATGACTGCAGAATCAAGGAAACTCTCTCCAGGTGGAATCTTGGAGCGGCCAGTTCTTGTTGTTCCTCAAGTTCTTGAGGGCGGAGATCCTGGACCTGCTTCTTCTTCTCCTGCACTTTTATAGCCGTTAATAATCGTGTTCTACAAGAATGAGGAAGCTCTCTCCAGGTAGGATCTTGGATTGTTCCTCATGTTCTTGAGATCCTGGACCTGCTTCTTCTTCTACACTTCTATAGCCGTTGATAATCGAGTTATATGACTGCAGGATCAAGGAACCTCTCTCCAAGTGGGATATTGGAGCAGCCGGTTCTTGTTGTTCCTGAAGTTCTTGAGAGCAGAAATCTTGGAGGCCCAAAGAGGCGGGTCTACGGGCAACCGGAACGTCCTGGTGATGTTCCGATGCGGTGGATGGAGATGTTTCCGCTGTTCTGAAGAGGTCCTGGAGGAGTCAGAAAAGACGCCTGCTTCCTCGAGGTGCACCTGTGGAGCTCCTCTGGTGCTCGGCTCCCGTCATTGTCTGCTCACACAAAAGGCCCGAGCCGGCCGCCTCCCATTGGGATGCCATTTTTCCTGCTGTGCGTGTCACATGTTTTTATGTTTACATGTGGCTGCGCGGCGCTCGGGGCCCGGCGTGGCGTGGCGTGGCGCGGCGCGGCCTATACAAGGCGAGCTACAGGGGGACGCGGCCGGACAATGACTATGTTTCCCATAAGCCTATTTATAGAAAGTAGGCCAGCAGATGAAAAAGCCTCTTTTTCTTGAACAGGTTGGCTCGTTTGAAGTGGCTGTGCATTTCGTGTTTGCGTTGGTGCCGGTTCACTAGCAAAACAAAACAGCCAGGAGGGAGGGCGGTGTCTGTGTGTGTGTGTGTGTGTGTGTGTGAGGGGGTGGGGGGTTAGAGCTAATAAGTGTTAGTTTGACCTTGACGACTGCGCAAACTCGTCAAGGTGCCCCCTTCACAAACAGCTCCGGGTCTGTGTGTGCGTGTGTGTGTCCCTGTGTGTGTGTTTTGGGGGTTAAAACTCAGCGGCTCCGCGTTCTGTCAACGTGTGCTCAGCCAATCAATAAGAGGCCACGTCAAACACGGCGGCGGACCAGCGGCGGCCCACCCACCCCCCGAAAGCCGCAGAGACCGCGGTGAATGCGCGCAGCGGCGGCGGCAGCGACATCATCGGCGATATTAATAACCGGTGGAAGCGGTCCAAGTGTGTGTCGGGGTTAGCGGCACCGTGTGTGTTTCCAGTGGATGGCCTCAAGGTTGTTTCCTGTCACCTTTGGACAGTGTACACGAACAATCGCACCACTTTTCCACATGATTGACCCATTGTGTGCTTGGACCCGCGCCTTACGTAATCTCACTATCATCTGGCCAACATGGATCCGACGAGAAGATCCAGCTGTTTCTTACACTTAACGGCGTTGTTTGTTCTAAAACCGGCTCGTGTGAAGGGAAATTACCTGTTGGACAGAACTGACTCGACATGACAGACCCTAAAGAAGAAAGGAATTATTCAATCAAATCAGAAAACCCACCAATTTTTGGTGGGCAATCCCTTTAAATCCTTTGGCGAATCACATGTTTTGCTCAATAACTTAAAAAGCCGTGAACACGTTGGTTAAATTGGGTGTATTTGTTGTTGAAAGCATCCACACACGTCGCTCTGTGACTATGACAGGCTTCTAACACGCTGTCGTGGGCGGTGAACGCACATGTTCATTTGTTTCCCCTCATGGCGGTTAAACTTGGTTCACGCAGCAAGACATGAACCGCCTGAGCAAAAGCGAAACCACGATGGCGAACACCAAAAGGCAGCGCTTTGTAACGAGCTGCAAAAGTGACATCTTTGATTCAGGCTGGATGCCGCTGCTTATCTATTTCTGATGACTCATGTTTCCCTCTGACGCACCTGTCGCCTGCGTCACGCCGCCGCGCCGCAGCGACCACTCACGAGACTCAACGGCAAAGAGTTGCCTCAGAACGCGGCAACAAAGCGAGGTAATGTGGAGTTGTAAAAATGAAACATTAAACGTTACAGGCGCCGTCGGGAGCTGTGAAGTTTTACGAGCGAGACTTTTTTTTTTTTTAACGGATGTACGTTAAACTGGCCTATTATATTATACGTAATATATCTCAAAATAAGCTGCAATAAAAGTCGCAGATGTCCAGAGGTGTTACTCCTAAAACTGTATCAAGAGCTACTCTGACCAACTGCGATATTTAAATAGCAATTATTGCGAGTGCTATTCAGGTTCAAGGTTGTCCCTCGGTTATTAGCTGGCTGGTGCAAACTAGCCGCTGAAAGGACGATAAAAGAGCACAATGGGCTGTTTTTTACGGCCGTGGAATTAAAGAGGATTCCCGTGTGGACACTTGAGCCCATAAAAGGCCCCTAAACTTACACGCAAAGTTGTAAAAAGTGACTCCATTCAGCGGGAGTCGCGGGTTTGTCAGCAGGGCGCAGGCGCATTTGGAGCACCCCCCCCTGCTCCCCCCTCCCCCTAAACACACACACACACACACACCCGCGCATGGGCAAAGTGAGGCGTCTGCACTCAGGGGGAAGCATTCTTGTGTGGAGATCGACATACAATTAAAGTTGCACATGGTTACATTTACTGCCACAGTTCAATCGGTTTGGTTTGTTACAACTGGAAGACATATATATGTTAGTGTGTGTGTGACTATAATACGCACATTTGTTTTTTCTACTGCGTGTAAAACGGATTTGAAAGCCACCCAAACACATGAACTTCATCGTCACGGTGCAATTACGCTCTAACGAATGAAATTTAACTCGCCAAAAAGTGCAAAAGAGCAAACAGGACCGTTTGTAGTCTTTTGCAGTGTTGCTGACATGGTTTCTTAACTGGAATAAACTGACTAAATCCTCAGCCTGACTGTGGGGTCAAAGTTTCGACATTAGCAAATCCATTGTAAAGCAGGTGTTATCATGTTTTACAGCATGTTAGTATGTTATAATCATTTAAAACAAGCAGTTAATATCCGCAACCAACATCAAAGAAATAATCAAAATGAGGGTAATTCCACTTAACACACTGTATCTGAAGCTGTCACACACATCAGACGGAAAGAAGCCGTTTCAGTCGCGGCCCCTGAGCAAGATGGCGACCGCGTCTTACGTGTCCCTGGACACCCCGCGGTCGGTCCCGGGCTTCGCCCAATCAGCGCGCGGCTCGAGCGCAGCAGAGGGGTAGCGACTCCATACAAAAACTCCGTGGCAGATTTTTTTACCCGACTCGCCGCCAGCAGCAGCAGCAGCAGCAGCAGCGCGGACACACACACACACACTCACACACTCTTCACCTGCAACTTTCCGAGTGGAAGCAGCCGCGACCCTCCTCCTCCTCCTCCTCCGTGACTCCGGAACCACCTGCGAGGCCACAGCAGCCGCGCACCGTTACTTTCCACGCGCGAAACGTGGAACTTCTCCCCCCCCCCCCTCCTCCTCCCTCCTCTCTCTCTCCTCGACTCTGAAGGAGCGGCGCCGCGGGAGACTTTAGCAACAACAACAACAACAACAACAACAAAGTTTCAGCTGCTTCCCCTGCGCCGTTAGAAGGCGTCCACGCACCCAGGCGCGCCCCCGCGGAGGCACCTTGCAAGAAGATGACGCGACGCTCGTGCGCGATCTACGGCGTGGGGGTGACCTGCGCGGCCCTGCTGGTGGTCGGGGTGGGCCTGATGCTCGCACAGGTCTTCCGCAACATCATGCACGGCCGCCTCAAGAAGGTACGACCACACTTTTCTGGACTTTTATCTATTCATTCATTCATGGTTTGAACTGCACACAGTGATGGGGATTGTGTGTGTGTGTGTGTGTGTGACAGACTGCTCTGTGTTTGCAAACTTTCTGCAGACCTCATTTACCCAGAGGGTGATGGTCTCCGTCCATTCATCCACGCTTTCATTCATTGCCGCCTTGACATTGTGGCCTCATTGTTAACTGGCCTTTTTTTTGTATTTAAATGTCCACTGGTGGGCCGCGCCTCCAGGAAGGGGGGGGGCGTGGCTCTCCGGAGCAGCTGTGGAGCACACCAAGATTGGCCGGGAGTGGCTCTGCTTGCCTCCCGCTCCCTCCTGGACATGTGGGGGCGGCGAGCACGCTGCCTTACAACTCCAGTTCCTGCTCTGGGTTGCGCTGATCCCCTTGCAGCAACGCACGCCGCCGCCGCCGCCGCCGCCGTAGCCGGTGTCACAATAGGGCGGCCGGTCACAGGCAGATAGTGCTGCCGAGACTAAGCGTGACTAAGCGTGGCCAGGGTCACGTGTGGCCTGTTGGTATTTTTGAAACATCACACAAGAGGGGAAGGAGACGCTGAGTCAGCCGGCGAACGACACATTTCGTGGCTCGAAAGAGAAAGTGGGATTCTGGGTGTTTTGTTGACGTTGCCGTGGAGATTGGCACATATTTCTCGCTCAGATCTAATGCCTCTCAAAGTAACAGATTTCACTTTCTCTACACGCATTAGAGCGCACATTTTCATTGAACCTTTTGGTCGACATCCTGGACTGACAACGGTCAATAACACACTAATACCGGGCGGAATGTGCACGTTGCCGCTGTTTTATCTAAATCTGTTGGATTTAAATCCCCAAACATTTCTGCTCATTGTAACGTAGTAATGAAGCTTTTATTGCAGTTGTTTGAGGAAAGCGTCCAGGTCTGAAAACAAGTCTTGGACGCTCAGTTTTTTGATTCACAGTTTTACAATGCGTTGACTTTGAAGCTCTTGCGTTGGAAAAAGGTTGTCTCGCCTGATCGGGAGCAGCTGTTCGTAGCACCTAGCATCCTTCAAGCTTTACTCTCCGTTTGGCAGCTTGTTTTTCTTGCTAGTGGTCGTGGTTTTCCTTTTCTTTGTTTCACTTTTTTTTTTTTCTTAAGTGTGTAGGTGGGCTTCCGTTACTTGGAAATGATCTTTTGTGAAACAGGTCGATGAAAACAGAAATGGGAGGAGACCTTTGCAGTGAAGGCATCTTTGCCAATGCAACAGTTTTTTCGTGCAGTACTTGTGGGAAAGTATTAGCCGAAAGATGACTGGACAATATTCTCAGGTTTTTTCAATTTACTCAAGTTCTAATCAGTCCCACATTTGGCATGCAAGAAAAACAAAACAAGGATCAGGCACTTTAAAAACAACGACAAAAAAATCAGCTCTGTGCATCGTTCTGCAAAGTTTCATCTGCTAAACATGGCAAAATATCCTTAGATATGCCAAAGTTCATTGGCACATGCAAAAAAACAACAGAAACGTGCTCAGTAAATCACCTCAAAGACTCATCAAGATTCCCGGTTGGTTTAAAGGCTGATTAGTCAGTGAGTTCAAAAGTTTCCCAGAAGGTTCACTTTCCTCTGATAACAGTGCCGGCTTGAGAAGCACAGTTGGCCCACTTCCACCGCCGTCACACGGCACAACTTCATCCTTAGTTTCATATCAGGCCGGCTTCTGGAACCGCTATCAGATGGCCTTTATTTGAGGATACTACAAAAAAAAGGCTCCAATGGAATGTGGAGGTCAACCACGGTACAAATAGACAAAGCTCTTGAACTACATTGTGGTTTCACAGTTAAGGTGTGTGTGTGTGTGTGGGGGGAGGGGGTGTTATTAAAGTTGTACCGTCTTTATCAGAGGATGTGACCAGCACGCCAGCACTCTTGTTGTTCACGGCTAAGCAAACAGGTCTGTAGAAGACCCTTCCGAGTGAAGTGAGGTACTTTTATGGACCCCCTCAAGAACAATCCGTTGGCTGTCCCGCACAATGGGTGGGGGTGTGGAGGTTTTCACATCGGACATAGAATTAACGAGGTCAAAGAGTGACAGGGAGGGGTTGGAGGGGGCGGCTGGGTTGGTGGTTTATCTGGAGGTTTTTGTGGTTGGAGCTTGGTGGGTTAATTGAGATAGTGTGTCAGCTGGTGTAGATTCCAGCGAGTGAGGACGCGACCTTGGTGTGCTAAGCTGTCGAGGCGATGATTTCAGTTTTATAGCACTGATGAGCACTTTTCTCACCCATTTAGCCAGCATGTACGATTTCTGAAAATCGTGAGTCGAGTGTTTTGCAACTTTTAGGATAACTGTTGCCTCTCTTGCCTGCCAACATTTAGCTACTTTGCACAAGAATGTAGAGATTTGAGGGGGGAAAAGTCTTCCCACGAGTCCTGTCCATGCAAATCCTAGCAAAGTTCATCTTAAAGATGAGGAAACACTTCTGCACAGTAAAATGCGTGTGTGAGCAACACTTGTGCTGATACAGTTTATCCTCCCGCCTGCCAGTTTGATTTATTTCTGGCATCTCGTGTTACCTTCTTACCCCAGTTGCACCAGTGTAAAGGTTCTCATTCCGCAGATACCCTCCCAGCAGTAGGCCCTCTTTGTATGCTAAGCCTCTTTCACACTGTTAGCTTTATTGGAAGGTTGGCAGCACCTCGGCTTCCATGTGAGGGAAGCAGGGGTCAATATGCAATGCCCCTCTGATGAGGTGATGTTGAAAAATGGCTCGCGTCTCAGTAGGAATTTGATTGTTCAACATAGGCCGTAGTCCTGCGAGGTTTCTGTGAGATAAAAACCTTGGATGTCGTTGTGTGTTCCTTTGCAAGCGTGGATATCTGGACAAAAATTCATGGTATCCTGTTTTCCATTGAGGAAACTTTTTTTCACAGTACCTTCTATGGACAAAAAAGCTTTGGACGAGGAAAAACAAGAGGTCATTCAGTCATCAAAACACGAGTAATCGTGCTCTGGGGACAGTTGTCTTCTTCAAAGGCCACCACAGGCCGTTCCCAAAATACCCGACCCTGGGTGAAGGCCTTTTCTGACATTGTTTGGAGTGAAGAACAAGATGCTGTTACCCAAACTCAAAGAGGGAACCACTGGATTCCAATTTGACTGACCGCCATTACACTGGACATCATCATCATCAAGACTATGCTATCTGTTTTTGTGTTAACATGCTAGACAATGGGGTGGTCGTACGTGGAATTTATACATAAGATGAAATGGGCGCCAACACATGCTCATGTAGCTTATCTTTACTGGTTTCGTTATCTTATCTTGTGTCTCACTATTTACTAATTAGCCTCAAACAGGAAGTGCACATAAAGGCCAATGTGATTTTCTTGGGTTTGCGAGAACTTAATGATAAACCAAGTCAAATCTGACATTTTGGCCTGTTTAACCCAAGGATTACCAAATCGATGAGGGGAACACCAAAAGAGCAAAGCTCAGTAACTGCTGTGTCATCCCTGGGTGTGTTTGTTGAATAGCTGGTGACATATGGATGGAATAACCTTCTTAGTGTCATTGCCATTGATAGAATAGTGAATCTGCATGGATTAAAACCTGTGACATGTTCCCAAAACACAAATGATACAGATCTTACGGATTTTCTCTTAAGTCTGGAGTCTGGCACCAGTAGTAGTTGATGACAAGTCATGGGACTTATCGAGACTGCTCAAGTTCCGAAACTGGTCACATTTACCCCAAAAAGCAGCTCCTTCTGCATATGAGAAGAAATTAGACGAATTAAGCAGGCTGAGCTCGCCAAGACAGAGTTGAACCCTGTGGAACCCAACCAATCAAAACAACTCAACGATGCCTTGTTAAAGCCGGATATCTAATCCTTGAGGTGGCCAGGCCTGTGATTACATGGAACCGAGTTTTCTATTGGGATTGCAAATGGTTATTTTGTGAATTTTAAGAACCCTGGTCACCCTAGAAACAGAAATTGGTTCCAGATATTTTTCATTAAAAATAAAGAAGAAAATCCTCAAGGGGGGATTTTGGATGAAAGAATACTTGTTGCATCAAATGTACTATGCCAAAAGTATTTGGATTTCCTACTGCATCAATCACAGTTTGCTTCTCTGAGTATTATGAATCAAAATCTGCCATGTAGTGATATCAGGGTGACTCAGGAGATGTAAATGTTGTAATTCGAAAATGGTGTTGGACTCCATCATTACGATAACAGAAAGCAAACATAGCGAATGCCTTACATTATACTTGGATTGTATCACTTCTACCTTTGTATTATCAACTGTGAGGTCTTGTGAAAGCAGTAATGCAAACTTTGTTCCAGCACTACAAGTAAAGTACTCAATGTGGATTCTTGAGTTTTTTATGGCAATTGGTGAACCACGATTTGGTGACTCGGTGACATCTACAGAAATGGAGTGCAAATTCATTTATTTGCTGATTTGGACAACTGTTGAACGTTGCCATGGATGCAAACCAACGTGTGAATAAATGTTAAACTCACTGGACCCAATAATGACTTTGCCAGGTTGCTCAGCCAGCAACAGCCAGACTGGGCTACTTTTCAGTTGGCCGAGTCTTTGATATGGCGCCTTGCCACCGCAGAGACAAACCCACGTATGGAACTCAGAGCCCGCACACTGTGACCGGTGGATTTAAAGAATAGCCTCTGGCCGTGCTGCTGGAGTCCATGGGTTTGCCTGCGTCCACATCAAAGGCAGCAGTGTGCGTATTTGTGTATTCACCTGCTACATGTGTTTTCAGATTGGGAGTGGTGTAAGAGTAGCGGTGGTAAGCGCTGAGATAAGAGGGCCCCTTTGTTCCTGTTTTCCACGCGGTATTTCGTGCACCATGCTGGGAGGGCAGTCATATTGATTGTGCGAAGAATGAAAAGACAACATCGGAAGACTACGCTCTCCTCCTTCCTCGATCTACGGTGACAACTTTATTGTCCCCGACCACTTGTTGTCTCTCGACGAGTAGAATGGAGCCCCAAGGAGGCGGGGGTCTGTGTTCCCCCCTCCGGATGATGTCTGGAGGCTTTGGTGTGTTTTCTGCTTTTTAGGCTTGATTTAAAATGAAGTAACACAAATCTGACATAACTAGGCCAGGCAGAGATTTCCCCTCCTTGTGCTGTTTGTAAGAAGCCCTCCTAGACCCTCTCCTTTCTCCTTAACTGGCTGTTCTTTCCCCACGGTGCACCGGGGCATCCTTGCCCTGAGGGGGTGACACCCGTGGTGGGAACTTTTGTAGCAAGCGGCGCTCGCAACCCGAAAGGAAGGGACAGGGCCGGTTCTGTGGCTGCGCGGCATCGCCAGGGCCTCACGCGGCTCAGTCCTGAGGAATGTGGCCCAGATCATTAAGGTTTGCACTCCGGCGCAGCCATTGGGCACCCGCGCGCTCTACATCACATGATCTGTCAGTGAGTACCCTGGTCGTCCATGGCAACCGCTGACAATGGAACTATGGAAGGGTCTCCCCTAATACCATTCATGTGCACAGCCAATGCTCTTGTCTGATGCCCAGACAGCAGCTCCCCTCCGAGGCCCCCCCAAAGATGTTATTGTTCTCTGGGTTGTTTTTATTAGCAGAGTCCGGGCGCACACATGTGGTTACTTCTGCTCAACTTGCCGCATTGTCTTTGCGGCGAAGGCATTGTCGGTTGCAATATAATGACCATAAAATCACGCACCGAGCTGCATGTCACCGTCATAGGTCATGTGCACACAAAGACGTTATTTTTAGTTTTTTTCAAACCAACCATTTTCTGAACCGCTCTCAAAAAAAGCTTCACACCGACAAAGTCGCCTCAAAAAATGTTAGATCATAGGTTTTCAAAGTGCGGCCTGCGGGCTGGAACATTTCTGGCGGCCCGTAATGAATGAAACTTTTTAGTTTTAAACGCAGTAGAGCAATGAGTGGAGCACGCATTTCAAAAGTCAATATCATGGATGATGATGCACATATAATCATGGTGGCAAAATATCGTGATTTCGATTCAATTCGATTGATTGTGTAGCCCTACCCCCCAGCTGAGTTTGCAAGGCGGGGCTATGACATCATTGTTTAGAAAAAAAACCTAGGGATCTGTGTTTAGATGAAACCGCACAGGACGGCGATTTCAAACGTTTCCACTAAGGAACCGGTTTCAAAAATGTGCAGTTTCAGGCTCTTAAGACGAAAAGCCTCAACGATAGAGCAACTGGCTTGGTGTAAACGGTGCCATTTGTGTCACCATCTAAACCAAAGTCCCACTAAAGATTTATGGTTAATGCTGAGATGAATCTCCTCCACAGGAAATCGTTCTGGTGGAGGGCAGCCGCGTGTTCGATTCGTGGAAGAGACCCCCTCCTCCTGTCTACATGGAGTACTTCTTCTTCAACGTGACCAACGTGGACGAGGTGTTGACCGGGGGCAAGCCGGTGCTCAATCAGGTCGGACCGTACACATACAGGTAAATATGCCGCAGCCTGACTTGCAGTGGATCGGACACCACTAGACTTTTTGGTTTTTAGTAAATGCAGGGGAAGAATGGAGTACCTCTTTTTTTGGACGCTGTTGATAAAAATGTTGGCTTAGTTCCAGGTAGTGCCACCGCTGTGCTGCAGTTATTTGCTCAATGCCTATGTCAACCCAGAGCGGGTACAATCAGCTTCTGCTTTTCTGCAACCTGTTTTAACACTTAACACTTAAAGATAAATGAGATACATTTTCAACTAATATGTTCCCCCC
>CAESWR010000839.1:126059-142270 GCA_903171835.1 Mullus surmuletus
ACACACACACACTTTTGCAATTCATATGTATGATGTTTGGACTAATGACCCCAATTCCCAGAACTCCAAGAGTTTATTTTGACGCCCAATTTAGAAACTCAGCAGCAAGACGCACTGAATTGGGGCCTGCTTAACCCGATTAAAGGGACAGTTCACCTAAATATGAAAGAAAAAACGCTCTTGATTCTTAGCTACTGTTGCTGACTATTGTTCTCTGTTTGAGTAATATCACTTGATCAAGCCTTTTCTAACATTCCATACTACAAAATAAGTCATAAAAGTATGACTTCTGCTGATATGGGATCGATATCAGTATCAGCCAATACTCAAGGCTGCAATATCGGTATCAGAAGGGAAAAAGTTGTATTGGGACGCCCCTAGATAAATCACAGTCACTGACAATACAGACTATCCACTTCTTTTTTGCCAAAACACTTCTATTGTGAAGTGTTGGACCAACCTCTGTTAAAAATGTATTTACTTTCTTTCAAGACTTTTAACTTGATACACAATATTCGGCGATTGTGGGCGGAGCCTCGGCCGTCGTGGCATTAGTCAGACCCTGAGTGTTGTGGCCAAGTTGTCCCCAAACTACATCATCAGCACATTTTTCACATATCCGATAGAAGCACCTGCGCGTGGATTTATGACGCCTGCTCGGGTAACGTCAGCCTGTTAGCAGCTGTAAGGAAGCGCCGCCGCCGCTGCCACCGCTGCCACCGCTACCGCTGCAGCTGGAGGCGTATTCATAGAAACAACCACGACCGCAGAGTCACAACCTCGGCCTCCGCCCGGCCCGGGCAGCTGCGACCGCCACCACCGCTGCCGCCGGGAGAAAAAAAAAAAGACTTTAAAACATGTTTCTGGGTCTTAACCTGATCCCCGTCCTGCTTAATCTGGCTCCGATGTGAGCAGATTAGGAGAGTTTTTTTCTCGGCGCTTCGTCCTTTGATGTCCCTCAAATTAATAACTCGTCAATACGTCCTAATTAAATCTATAAATCAACTTTGGCGGAGCAGCGTCAGAAAGTTTGAGCTGCTTTTTAACAAGTGTTCTCTCCAGATGTGTGTGTGGTTTGTGTGTGTGTGTGCGTGCAGCAGATGGCAGGTTTAGATGTGGTGTATTCAGACTGATTTACATTAAAGGAGGGATGATGGGGACAGAGGGGGGAGGGTTAGAGGGAAAAACATATTTTTTTAATCACAGATATGAACATCTATATGATTTTGTTCTCACTGTGCACACAAACACACACACACACACAAACACACACACACATGTAAGCGCGCACCTATATGAAAGTACGTGTGTGTGTGTGTGTGTGTGTGTGTGTGTGTGTGTGTGTGTGTGTGTGTGTCAGTAGTAATATTTGAGGCTTTGATACACAGATGGTGGTGCTGTCTACACCTGCCCTCCACTGGGACCTGTGTGTGTGTGTGTGTCTAAGTAGATGTGTGTGTGTGTGTGTGTGTGTACATAAGTGTGTGTATTGAAAGAGACTTGTCAGCATTTCTCTCTGAACTACCTCTGTCGTCTATTAATCTCTCTCTTTCATTCAGTCATCCCTCTCTCACTCGCTCTCTCTCTCTCTCACACGCACACACACACACATACAGACGCTCACACAATCTATTAATCTCATTCCTGCCATCTCTCTCTTTCCCTCGTTCTCTCTCTCTCAGTTCTCCCCTTTTCCTCATCATCCCCAATTCCTCCATAAAGCCTCACGCTTGTATCAGATGAGGCGACCATTAGCTGTGTCAAAATATTTGCTTAAAACATTCCTTAACTGTAAAAAATATCTAACTTCCTGTCATGCCCATATAAGGGAGGAGTCCTGAAAACGGGCCTTTATTCATATTTCAGTGAATTGCAGTAATTTATTTTCCTTAGTTCGGTGTGTGTGTGTGTGTGTGTGTGTGTGTGTGTGTGTGTTGGGCAGGGGGGTCTGTTGGAGGTGAAGGAGACCCCCACTGTCCATCATCGGCGCTGTTTAGACGTTTTAGTGGCAAGTGTCCCTTTGACTCCATCTAATTTGAAATATCTAACCTCCTATCACGCCCATATAAGGAGGAATCAGGAAGTTTTATACATACAAGTTATGAGAACAGGCTTTTATTAATATTTCAGTGAGTTGCAGTGTTTTTTCCCCCAGTAAAAGAGGAAAGTGAAGAAACTTCTCCGATGAACTCAATGTTGGGTGTGTGTGTTGGAGGTGTAGGGGACCCCGGCTGTCAATCATCTGCAATGTTTAGATGTTCCAGCGACACAAGCGTTCCCTCTGCCAGCTGCAGTTTCAGACCACCCAAACAAAAGCTCTCAACGGAACGCAAACATCCTTCCCTCCCAAACCAGAACCAGAACCTAAAGCTTTTTTTGCACCAGAACTCAACTGCACCTTCACCAAGTGTGTGTCTGTCTGTCTGTCTGTCTGTCTGTCTGTCTGTCTGTCTGTCTGTCACACCAAGTGTGTGGCCTCCCATTGTTCACACCCTCTCGGTGTGAACAAGAGACTAAATTCAGACAAATATGGAACAATCTCATACTGACGCGCGCGCGCGCACACACACATACACATACACATACACATAGAGGAGCTTCTCTCTCATTTTCAAATAGTGTTTTTACTGCATTTACTACACTTTAGCATAGATTGCATGGACTTCATTTCTTTGCATTATATGTGCCCCTTTTGTCGATGGTGTTGTGGTAATTTGGGGGCCTCGCTGCAGATGAACAAGGTGACTGATCTCACTCTGCCCCTCCCGACACTGTGTTTCCTCTCCACACCTCCGCCGATATTGTAACAGATGTGAAGTTCTCACATCTTCTCACCTCACAGAGGAGATCTCCAGGTCACACCACCTATCCATTCCCCCTCGGCACTGACAGCTTTTTTCCCCCTCTTCTCCAAAGTGTGCTTTGTATGTTTTAACACATGATCGCGGTGCCGTGATGCACCGCAGCTCTCAGCAGCTCAGTTAAAAAAAAAAAACGTGCACTGACACTTACAAAACAAGAAGTCAGCGGGGGAATCAATTCCATTTAATCTCAGTTGCATGTAATCCCTCGATTTTCAAGATTGGACCCTTTTTCCAAGTAAAGGTGATAGTCCAGATTAGGGGAGCGTGATTTTGCGATTATTGTGAAAAAATACTGAGAATTGCTCTTTCATTATAACAAGCACACCTATAAGTGGTTGTTTTCTTTAATTTAATGTGGGTTTCTCAACAAAAACACTAAAACACATTTGTAAGAAATTAAAATAGCATTTTTCTTTTCAAAATAAAGGCATTTCTAGGTCCTCTCAGAGTAAGTAAAAAATATGATTCATTTGGATATTAGATTTTAGAATGACAGATATTTTCACAATAAAGGCATCTCTTCAAATCCTTTGTTCTCTCTGTGTGACTAAACAAGTCTTTTATTTGACAGATTTTTCTCCATCACCTCCAGCCTTCTCCACAAACAATTTCCCCATTTTTACTTCACTCGAAGTTGCCAAATCGCTGTAAAACAACTTCCCGGCACTTCCGCGCCACTAAAGTAAGCACGTGCCTCTGTAAAAATGGCAGCTAAAGTACTCGATTACAGGTAACAACCCGGAACACGGAGCGGTAGCCTCGTTAAAATATCCGATTCTCGCTGACCCCTCCCGCCCTCCCGCCCGCCATCAAACCACAGCGATAAAAACAGCGCCCATAATTCAGCGCCGCTCGTCACACGTGCGAAGCCGGCGCGCACTCGGTCGACTTGCTCCAGTTTCTTGACGTTGCAGTGAGTAATTGCTGCATTAGGTAATAGGCGGTGATTACTGCGGACTGCTTACTGCTGCATCAGTAATTAACCTTTCAACTATTAGTCCTGTTTAAACACACAGCCGCCGCTAATGCAGCACGCTCTGTTTAAAAAGCAGACTGGATAATTGGCTCTTTGGCAGGAGAGTGGTCAGTAAGTGTGTGTGTGTGTTGGTGTGTGCGCCTGCGTCAGTGTGAGTGCAGGAGAGCAGGTACTTCATGTTTATGGTGTGTGCGATTGTGTGTGTGTGTGTGTGTATAAAAACCAGAGAAACGCCAGATACATTCGAGAGCTTCGTGTTTATAACGTGCGAGGAAAGAAATGGAGTGAATGGAGTTTGAGAGTGTGAGAGAGCCAATCGCTTGACATCAGCTCACTGGCTCTCAGCCGCCAATTTTACACACACACGCGCGCACGAACGCATGCACACACGCACACACACACAAAAGCAGGAAATTAACATTCCCTCACAAACGCCCCCGTCATTTCCACTGCAACCCTGCACCTGTTGAATGGCTGGCAGAGTGTGTGTGTGTGCTTACATTCCTGACAAACACACACTCACATCTCAAAAAAACAGATATTTACTTCAGATATGAAAAGCCGCCTCCCCTCCCTGCTAACATTAGCGACGTTGGCTTCTCATTCACAAGGTAACTCAACCCTTAAGAGCTCCTTGAAAATAACACACTCAATCGTCCCTCAGAACAAAAAACATCCCCTCCCTAAAAACTGCTGTAGAAATAAAACATTAGTATTATTTCCTCTTTAAATTAGTCAATCTTTTTGATTAACTTAAGCCTGAAATATATATCAAATATTGATTATATGGGGGGGGGTTTCACCCTCTAAAGGCCAGTTTGTTTACGTCCCTCCACAGTATTTTAATTGAAAAACATACAAAAACTCCTCCTTACATAAAATGCAATTCAAGGAGGATTTAATTATTATTATTATTATTATTATTATTATTATTATTCTAAGGGCCTCAGATGGGTCAATGATTAGCAGCAACATTTAATTTTATTATTATTATTTCTGCAGTGACGGATTCTTGGAGCAAATTCTCTTATCAGTTCCTAGTTAGTTCTAATTGAAGAACACACACCAGAATTTCAAACTGTATATTGAATGAAAATCCTTTAGAAAATCCTGTTCCCAGGAAATGTGGGGAAAAAAGTAGGAACAACCGTTTCAGACCATTTTGTTTTGAATCATTTCGGCCTGATTATATTTAGCCTCACAAAAACACAAATCTTGTTAATTTTTCTCATAAAACTGTGACAAAGCTCATATTTGAGTTGCTTTGAGGTGACCAGGCGGCTTTGTTATGGATATTACAAACTGGTCGGGATGATTTCATCATCGGACAGCAGCTGAGCGTCACCCCCTCCCACCGCCTAACTCGCCGTCCACTTCGCACACACAGCTGACACACTCGCCGCCGCCGTCTCTCCACATCTGGCTGAGCAGCGAGAAGGAAGAAACTTCTCTTTTTCCGCCGGTTTCGTTCATGGCGTGTTTTTTTTTTCCCTGTGCAGCGAGCTCTTGTCAGCGCGGCTGCTTGTTAGCGCAAACGCTCATTAGCGTTAATTGGCGTGGATCTATTAATAAATGACGGGGACGAGGGAAGAGGTGGCCGAGGAAGACGCTCTGTCAGTCGGAGGATGTTGACGGTGGGTTTGACGTGACAGGAAGTCTTTCTGGAACTGCTTCTCACGCTGGTGTGAAGCAGGTAAAAACTCTTGTCGGAGGTTTTTTGTTTCGCCGATCGATTTCTGAATCGGCGCAGTCCGTTGGCCTCTCTGTGTGTCGAGCGCCATTAAAAGGTTTACCAGTGCAGAATGACAAACAAAGTGTGTGTTTGGTGTGTGTAAGTACATGTAAGTGTGTGGCGGCGGGCCGCCCGTGTCAGGGCGTTTTAATGTGCGCGACAGCAGGTCTGAGGCCGTAAAGCGCCAGTAAACCCCGCCCGAACCCGAGACCATCAAGAGGGCGTCACGCTGGGACTCAAGGGGGTGCGAGGACATTAAAGCAGAAGGGGGGGGGCTCCTCCATCGCCAAACGCTGGGAACATCAGCTGGGTTATTACACCGCCGACGTGTCCGACAAGCACAACAACCCTCCGCCTCATCGAGCGGAATGAGGCGAGCCGGCGTCCTCAGCAAAGGGCTGATCAGACAAATAACATTTGTGTGGATTAGAAAGAAGGTTGTTGTCCATCCAGGATCTTCTCGGGAGACCGAGACCGAAGCGACCAAGGTGGTCCCATCAAGAGCCCCAAAAGATTAAAAGATTACGTTTAATTCCTGTAACTCCTAGTTCGTTCCTAGTTAGGTCTAGGCCACGCCCCCTTTAAATCAATGGTGACTGCTGGTCTTTAGAAGAGAGTGGAAGCTCATTGTCGGCCTACATCGTAAAGCAGTTTCGCTTACAAGCAAATACCAAGAAATGGGTTGCAGCAGTTTGTCTTTGGACTTCACTTGCGAGCTGACCGATGGAACTGAGCGCCCAATGCTCAGCTAATGCTAAATCCTGGCATTGATTATATGGGACTGTAGGAGAAGTTAACAAAGTGTCAGTGATTTTGTGAATCCCACGCGAGCTGCATCTGGTGAGAGAAGTGAGGAAAAAACTCCCTTTAAAGGAGGAAACCGGGCGCGGCCATCTTTGGAAACTGTAACTTTGTTTTAGCCTATCACTTTTTCTGGAGGGGGCGGATTTTAGCAAAAAAAAAAACCTGCATATTCTATCACTTTTGAATTATAAATATATTTTTTTTAGTACATTTTATTCGAAAAGCTGCTGCTTTATCAAGGATTTTTGAACACACAAATCACCAAAAAAAAGAGTTTTTTCTAAGAGTTTCCCAAGCCCGGGTCACCAATGAGAATGAGGAAAGGTGTGCATTTATGTGTGTTTAGCCAGTGAAGTCGCACTTTAAGACACACACGCACACGCACACACACGCACACACACAAACACACACAGCCACACCTGTTCTAGCGAAACCCTGGCAGAGTTTTGTTGTGCCTGCGCGTCTGCTTGCCAATTTGAGGCGTCCCCCGTCTCTCTCTCCGCTAATAGACTTTGTTATGATGCCAGAGGTTCAGCGCGTCTTAAATCTTTCCGCCCGTCCAACTCTGACAGTGTGTTCTGTGATGTTTAATTAGGAATAATAGTTTCTAATATTCCTCCAATTAGGGCCCGTCTCCCGTTAGTCGGGGGAGTTGTGTTAAGTGAAAGAGAGGGAGAGGAGGGAAGAAATGGCGTAAAGTGGAATAAAATGACTGCGCAGGTAATGCCAGGTTGGTGCACCCCCCCCCTTACAAAACACACACACACTGGGTTTTTTTTATGTGGGAAAGAAAAAAAACTGGCACTACTGATGGATTTCTGACTAATGATTCATTTAAGCTCTTCTCTGAGGAAATCACAAATTAAAATAAGGCTGAAAGTCCAAACGCTTCAAACCAGCAAAATGTGTTTAAAAAAAAAATTGAGAGGAAATGTAAAAAGGGGTCTGCCAGTGTGTGTGTGTGTGTGTGTGTGTGTGTGTGTGTGTGTGTGTGTGTGTGTGTGTGTGTGTGTGTGTGTGTGTGTGTCGCTTAAGGCAGCAATTTACAAAGGCTGCTTGGTGAACTACATTATGTTAAATCATCCTGCAGCCAGAGAGCCTGCTGTGTTATGGTGCCAAAGCCTGAAAGAGTCTCGACTGCCTGCTGAATCAAACGCCGGCGAGGCTTTTCAGCCGCCTCGCAGGTCGACCCGGAGGAGGGTGGGGGGGTGGGGGCGTGGTGGGGGTCCACGGGCCCTCGGTCCAAATCCACGCCAGGCTTCTCTCTCAGCCAGCCATTCTGCAGACGATTTCGATGGGAAGATCAATACCTCACGTGTCGGACACTTCGGAAAATGTTGAAGCTAAAAGCGTGTCGGAGCGGGCGCGTTGCCTGGCACCTGGTCCATTTTTTTATCATAAGCATTGGCTTTAGGAGTGTCCTGAGACAACTTTTTCACTTCTGATATGATACCAATATATATTGGCCGATACTGATAGCCCCGATCTGAAACTTTTATGACTTATTTTGTAGTATGGAATGTTAGAAAAGGCTTGATCAAGTGATATTATTCAAACAGAGAACAATAGTCAGCAACAGTGGCTTTGAGAAAAACTGACCCAGTTATTATTAACCAATGGCTTACATACATTTGAACCTTAAACTGAAGAATAATCTACATAGGAGAGCTGGAGTGGAGTCTGGAATGGACTACTTATATGGGAGATTTTAGATACCGACCGATATAATCCGATACTCTTTGTTTTGCCGATATTGGACTGATATCAATATTGGATCAGGACACCTCTAGTTAGCTTTGTTTTGTTTCTTTGTATTTCTGTGGAACAGTTCGTTGGGAAGATCAATACCTCCCATGTCAGACACTTTGCAAAATCTTAAAGCTAAGCGTGTCGGAGTGGGTGTGTTGCCTGGCAACCGCTCAAATTGTTGTTTGCTGTACCTTCAGAACAAAGTAGTGATCTTTTCGCACCTGGTCCGTTTTCTCCAGGATTTTACGTAGAAAGATCCCGTTTAGCTGAGTCACAGTATGGTGGACAACTAGCTAGCTCTGTTGGCTATCTTAGCAATGGACCAGCAGACAAGCTTGTGCAGTTTTAGGGGGCGGGGCGTCGATTTCCTGAAGCACCTTCAAGGTTCCCGGCTAATACGGCAGGACTGCCTCCTTGGTTTTTCCACGTCCATTGATGCATAATTTGTGAAGGAGGCGAGAGTTGGAGTACCTTGGAGAACTCAAGTGTAAACCCATTGGTCCTTCAAAACAGGTCGAGACTCTGCAGAAGCTCAATGCGAACTGTACTTGTACTTGGTGTATCAATCACTATGATGGCGTCTGTTTCAGAGAAGATGCAAGTTTCTGAATAACTTGTTTAATTTTCTGGAAGGTTTTGGCTATCTAGCGTTAAAATGCAATATGGACCAAAGTGTGTGTTCCTCTTATATACACTTGATTTCACAGATGAGCATTATGAACCTCATATGCATCGGAGGAGTAAAAATATATGTCAGCCGCCGCTGCCGCCGCCACTGTTTTTGGGGCTAAACAGGGTTTGCTGATAAAAGCAGCCGGAGCTGTTTCACAATGTAATGCTCTGCTTTCTGTTTCCCTTATTGGGTCACTGAAGGCTTTTGTCCTTTAAATAGGACCAAGTGTGTACACACAAACACCACACACACACGCACACACACACACACACACGCACACACACACACACACACACACACTGTCCACTGCTGTCTAAAGCAACAGCAGAGGAACAAACAAACAAATGAAGGAAGAAAGAAAGAATCATCCCAAACGGATTTATCAACCTACTGAGAAAAAAAGAGGGTGGGGTGTGTGTTTGTGTGTGTGTTTGTGTGTGTGTGACCTAGTTTAATGTCCAAACCAGTCTACTAAAAAATACAGCGCGCCAGCAGTTGTCTGCACTGTAATTGTCTGCATGTTTTAATGATTATTTTTAATAATTAAGTGAGTGGTGTGGGATTATGAGCCCGCCCACCTGCTGGCTCCGCCCTCAGCCGGATTACGCAAAATATAATCGGTCGATTTTCGGGGAACTTGGCGAGCGAGCGATCATTCGGTCAGAGGATCCACTCTGTGAAAAGAGTAATTTTTTTTCCTTCGTCTCTCACAAAACGAAACAAGAAATTTAATAAGCAACTCATTTTTGTCACATTTTCTAACAACATGGCTGTAGCGGTCACCATGGCAACCTCACTCCGACATCATTTGAGCTCCAAATATCCAGAATAATTTTTCATCCATGCTTCAAAAACTGGAGATTATTTGGGGAGGCTAATTGTTTTTTGTTTTGTTTTTTCAAACCAGCTGTCGTGGGGCCCGATGAAATTGAGTTGCATGATGGGAGATGGAGGCTCACCTATTCAGCCTTGAAACTTCACGCCACAAACAAACATGTGCAGCAGAAAATAGCCGCCACACTTGATTAATGTTTTTTCGCCTTTTTTTTTAAGGAGGGGAGCTCTTCCTATCTCCGGTAATAAAAGGTTCACAAACCATCTGTTTCTCTCCCCCTGATGCCTTGCCCAAAGGTCCTCCCCATCCTGGGACTGGCACCACGCCCAAACACATCCATCCATCCCTCCTCCCTCTCCTGCCAACTCCTCCCTCCCTCCCTCCCCCTCGGCTCACACCCCCTCTCCTCTCTTTCTTTCTACCTCTTCTTTTCTTCCCGCATTTTTCGACTTCCTCGTCCCTCTCACACTGTTTTCCTACCTTTCACCTTCGCTTTCTCTCACTTCTTTGTCCACTTTCACCTCTTTTCCTCCTTGCCTCATCCCTCCTTCCCTCACCTCTTTTTTTCTCCCCGTGATGCATATTCATAACCCCGCACACATTCCCATCCAATAGTGTTTAATCCTTCCCTGTATTAGTGTGTGTTTTCTCCCCTTAAACCTTTCACACACACACATGCACGTGCACGCGCTCACACACACACACACAGACACACAAACACACACACTCCTCCTCACAAACATCTAGCAGCTGGCCGACAGATGGGGCCCGCAGCCAAAAAAGCAGCAGCAGCGGCAACACCACAAAAATAAAAATTTACAAGACGCCAGTGGAATTTATTTAAAGGCAGGAGGAGGAGGAGGAGGAGGAGGAGAGTAATGTCCCTCCTCCTCTTCCTCTTCCTCTTCCTCTTCTTCCCTTTCCCTCCCTCGCTCCATCGCAACCTCGCTTGCTTCTTATCACCAAATTTGTAAATAGTCATAATTCTCCATCTGCAGTCGTCCCGAAACTTCTGTTGTCAGATATCAGCGGCTCAGCCTGCAGCTCACGCCCGCAATGTGGGTCGGACATAACCCATTAAATTTGGGGGAGAATTTGTTAAAAACAGATTTTTTTTTCTACTTCTGGGGGTCTGAGTTGCTGGATTTTGCAGTCAAAATTTCGAACTCTCCTGAAGTTTTTTGGACTTAGAATTAATTGGTTCTGTATCTGGAAACTTGGTTTGTAGCTTTAAATGCAAACCATGACGACAAGAGTGGGCGTGTCCCTCGAGAACGCATGATCCTCCATTTCCTGAGAGTTGAAAAATCATCAATCACTTCGTCCAGCCTTTAAATATTACTCTTATAGTGTAAATAGTTTGACCATCTGCCTCAATTCCCCATGGTTTATAGTTTTAAATTGTGTAAATATGATTTCATTGTTACTACTATGTTACTTCTAGGGCTGGGTATCGGTACTTGATATCGTTCAGGTATCGTCCTTAACAACCCAGGACCAAGTAGTATTGAAACTGCGCCTGTCAAAAAACGCCTGTTGCAATCGGTTGTTTTTGTACCCAGATCTGGAATGGTTTCTATTTGCATGATTAATATTGAATGAAGTAAGTACTCCATTGGTATCTGTACTGGTCGAAACCTCTCTAATGATACCGAGCCCTAATTACTACTATATAACTCCTTCTGCCAGCATAAACAATCACATCTGATGATATCTCTTTGTGCCACTTAGGAGAGAAATAACAGGGGAGAGTGAATTGAAAGATGGAACAAAGGAGGAGGGAGGGGAAGAGAAAAGGGCATAGAGCTGAGAGGAGGAAGAAGAAGATGGGGAGGAAGGACAGAAAAGGAGAGAAAAAAGCGGGGAAGAACATCCGGCAGAGGAGACCAGAAGGAGATTCATCCCCAGGGGGCACTGTTTGTCCTCGTAGCAACACTTTACATTGACTTACAAAGCATTTCCAGGAGATCTCGGTGCCCACCCCCCCCCCCTGCCCCCTGCCACACACACACACACCCACACACACACTCTCATCACATCAGGAATAATGGCTGAAACCAGCAGGAGCAGGTAGTCCTCTGGGTTGGAGAGGGTTTGAATGTTTCTCGATATGGTTTTATGACATTGTTGTGTCTGTTGTTGATAGAATTTGATGTATCTTATGTGGAGCTGAGTCTGAAATGATTGGTTGATTGGAATGGCTGAAACTGAAAAAAAGGGAAGATAGGAATTCCACAAACGTGCTTATTTCTGGGTTTTTGAGTCAAACGATGATGCTGTTTGGACAGCATCACCTATAGTATCAGTATGGGATTCTGACAGGTGGGCTAGGGATGGGCTGGTCCATTTTTTAGGGGACAGTCGTGTGTTTTGTGTGCACTTTTTTGTCAGACCGCAAACCCGTAGCAGGCCTGCTCACCCTAAAGCCATAGACTGTATTTCTTTCTCGAAACAGCTGCTGGCTGATTGAACATGTTGTCGTGTGTGTGTAGAAATTATTGTTTATTGGATTATGTTTTCAATAAAAACAGAATATCTGAAGGGACTTTCTTCAGGAACGTTTCTTTGTTTGTCAGATTGACCAAACACAGAAAATAAACCAAATTCAGCTGCATGGAGGAGCGCAGCGAAATCATCAGTAAGTAGTTTTGTGTGTCCCTTGTATGTCCTGTTTGGGCTGCAGTGCTCGGTGTGACCTGTAGGGGGGGCAAGCAAACGAATTGTCTTGGCCGTGGGAAAAAGCCGACATGCAGGCAGCAGTTTTACACGCTGCTACGGCTGCCATGAGATCAGGTGTGTTTATTTGCGAGACCTTTTCATCCCTTGGCCCCCTCTCGCCACCCACCTGCGCACCTGACGCTAACCCAGCCGAGAGACACACACTCACGGTCAGCATATTAAACACACACGCCAGCGGAAACGAAAACACCGCTGAGCCCACGCCGTACAGTACAGCGCCGCTGCCGTCTCCCTCTCCCATTTGAATTCCTTTTCAAAGCTTTTATTCCTTCAAACACACATGCATGGCAACCAAACTTGTGGCCCACACACACATTTTGTCCCCATCTGGTCACCATTCAGCAGCATGCACGCTCTCTCTGTTGCTGTGAGCTGGAGCGAACACACTCACAACCCCAAAAGCAGCTCTGCCCAGCAAAGGTTTGGTCTTTGATGATCCCAATTGGAGACCGGTAGGAACGATGGCGACATTAAAAAGAATAACTTTGATCCGAACTTTAATTTGTCCCGCACATGCAAGACCAAATACCAGCATATGAGTGAGTGTGTGTGTGTGTGTGTGTGTGAGAGAGAGAGTGAGTAAATGCCTGGGGGCCGGGGTTGACAGGATCTAAAATAAGCAGCTTTTTTTTCTGGTCCAAGCAGCCACCTGTGGACAGCAGTGTGTGTGTTAGGGTGTGTGTTTTCACCAGGCGTCTCACCGCGTGGTGTTTCGCCTTTCCCTGCGTTAAAAAAAAATGTAAACGTGTTTTCAGGTTTTCTGTGCGTCGGAGCACATGTTCTCCTAATTGTGCTTCCCCTCCCTCCGGTGGCCCTGGGAGGGTTACTGGTCATCCAGCCCTCCAGATGTTCCACCAAACTGAAACACATGTACAAATGTAGACTGGAGCAGCGCTGGAGGACTTTTCCCAGAATACACTTGTGAATGACGCTGGGGAACACTGAGGCAGGTGCCGGTACCAAGGCCGAGAGCCGCAGAAAGCTGAGACTTAGTTGGTGGGGGTCCACCAAGATGGATCAGGTTCTGCTTCCGCCAAAAGGACGACCCTCCATCAAGTTCAATGAAAATGGACTTGTCAGTTTAGTTCAAACTGTACCACGTTGGGTAAAATTTAGCCCATTTTTCTATAACGTCCTGTCCTGTCCTGACCTGTCTTATTATACCTATATTTCTGTTCCCAGAACTTATTATCACAACAAAAGATCAATATATAATGCAGTGCTTCTGGGGTTTGATGCTGAGTCAAAGCTGTTAACACAATATATTGCAATTAAGACCCACCCTGTCCTCCATGAGGATTGTTTGTGTGTCTGTGTGTGTGTGTGTGTTGGGGTTTCTAATTTGTTTGTTCAGAGCACTGTGGTTAATCAATAACACCCCCTTCATTGGTACCAGACTTAAAACTCTGAAATCGCCGAAGTGACTCAGTATCTTTCATCTTTGATCTTTTATGGTTTGTCGCATTAGCTAATGATTTTCATGTGGCCGTTCAGAGTTTAATAGAAATACTTTGAATCACAACTGTACCCATAAATTTCACATGTAAAATTCGCAGTTTTTGCAAATTTTCCGTGTTGGTCACCCCCCCCCAAATAAAAGAAATGTACTGCGAGTTTGATGCTGAGTCAAAGCTGTTAAATTCACATCTGTAATCTTGGAAAGGGATAAAATAAGCGCGTTGCTGACTGGATGTGTGTGTTTGATGAAGTGTCTGGGTCGTCCTCAGCCTACCCCCCCGCCCCCCTTCACCCCTCTCGCCCAACTCCCTGAGTGCTGACGTCAGTGTCGGTCATGAACCAGACCACAGAGGCTGGAGAGCCCTTTGATCCCACACTCCACTCTATTAGAGCCCTCGTATGGACTTCACATCACACACACATGCACTCATACACACACACACACACACACACACAGTTTCTAGCCTGTAATTTGTCTGTGGTCTAATGTTCTCTTTCACAGACTGACTCAGAGGAGTTCGGTGATCAGGTGAGCGAAAGCTTTAGTCTTTCAATCCAACATCACATTTTCATATGTGACTTCAGAATATCTAATTACCAGTTCTTAAGAAGTCAGAATACTGTCTGATTACGCAAATGTACGTGTTCCAGCTAAAAACACGACTCTCGGGCGGGGCTTGTCGAGGATAACGATTGACGTTTACAGTAGCTGATAGACCGAATTAGCAGTCGCCCACAATGCCATTTTCAAAACAGTTGGCAACATATTCAGGCACTGTGAGGTAATATGAGGTAATGTGAGGTACTGTGAGCGGCAGGTCTGCAGTCATTTCCAGTTTCATAGTCCAGTGTACCATCATGTACCCAAACACTGCTCTGGGTCAAACAAGGTCTGCGGACTTTCGTTGACCTACTTCAACGTGTTGGCCTTCATAAAGTTAGCAGTTCAACATGGCTGACAAAGGTCACCTCTCGCTTCATACCTCCAGCTCAGGCCATTCCCTTAAGGTGGCCTTTGTCCATCTCAGAAAGAGGAAAACGGTTGGTTTTAATGTGCCGAGATCCAAAACTGGCATTATAGTACTGGCTGTGATGATTAACACTCGATTATAACCAATAAAATGCAGTTTTACATTTCACAGGGTCTTAGAAGCTACGTTGGAGGTACACCATCCAGCCAGGGCCACACAACTACACAGTGTAATGAAACACCATGCAGGAGCACTAATAGCTAGTGTTGTAGTACTCGAGATCAGTCTTGGTCTCAAGACTGGTCTGGAGATCACTCTTTAAGGGTCTCAGTCTTGTCTCGGAATTGAAGGCATTTTTACTCAATCTTGTGCTTTCACTTGGTGGACTCAATAAACAACAACAACAACTCTTATAAACAAAAAAGGCTTAATTTCTTGACAATAAAATAGCTGGCAAATCACCAAAATGCTAAATGTTCAAGAAAACTATTAAAAAATACCTTGCTGAAAAGAAGTGTTGCTGTTACATTTATGTAAAAGCAAACTTGGCTAAAAAAAAGATACCGAACGTTTGTTCTGTTTTGTTGTGATTTTTCTTCGATACATGCAGTCTTGGTCTTGTCTCGGTCTCGATAACCTCTTGTCTCGGTAATGTCTTGGTCTCTAACACTACTAATAGTCAACAATATGATACTGTTTGCTTTCACGTGTACACCACAAAACCAAAATACAAAACGCTCCTTTGATTAGTAACTATAATGAAGCTAAATTATGTTTTTGTACGTCCATGGAGCTCTACTTTGTAAACAATACAAAACTAATAACAAAACAAATTCTGGACCAAAACACCAAGACACTGAACCGATAAAGTTATCAAAGAACAACTCCAGAGTATCCAGTCTGTGCTCCAACTGCTCCAAGTATCCACTATCTGTTATAATCGAATAATGCCGATCCAGCGCTAATTTTAGGTGCTGGAGAAACACCCGCACACACACACACGCACACACATACCTCTGTGGATCAGAACATCTGACGCAAGATGGTAGAAACACAAAGAGCAATTCACAGTCGGGCGATTGTTGGGAGCTGTGTGTTTATTGTTTAGAAGGTGTTAGCGGCGTATCGGCGGCTAATAAGCAGCGGACCGTCGTTCTCTGACACCTTAACAACAACACGATAATCGAGGGGGAAATAAATAATTCCCTTGAACGGATCAAAATGGCGGCTGCTCAGATTATCGCACACCTCGTCTCCTTTTCCTCTTCTTGTTGGGTCGCCTCCTCCCCCTCTTCTTTTCTCACCCTCCTTCCTCATGAGGTGAAAATTTACCCGAAGGGAGTCCCTCTCTCTCCATCTCTCCTCCTCTCATCTTCACACCCTCCTCATCAGTTCTGCCAAGCCCCCCCC
>CAESWR010000839.1:174431-185060 GCA_903171835.1 Mullus surmuletus
CCTCTTTTCTCTCATTTTCCACCCTGCTGCCTGTTGGATGGCCGTCCTTCGACAGCTTGAAGCCATTTGAAGGACCAATTATCCAATAAATGCGGCTTTATGAAGTTGTTTCCCTGCTGCTGTGTTCTTGGAAGGCAGAGGTGTATATCAACAAGATTTACAATGCGGAGGCTTTAAAAGAAATAATCGCCATTTGGACGGATGTGACACCTACTTCTGCAAAACAAACATAAAATTGAAAAAGAACAAATTTGGCTTTTTTTGTGTGTGTTTTATAATCCTGGTTGACAGTCCAAGACGACAAAGTGGGAAGTTGTTAAAATGATGTCACTTAAAATTCAGTTAACCTACTCTGATTTACCAAAAGTACACGGACCCCTGAACGCACACCAAACCCAAGTCAGTGTATCGCTATTTCAAAACTTAAGGGGTTTCTCCAAGCAAATGAGGATGGGACCCAAACGTGGTCCAGAGTCGGAAGCTTAAAGACGCCCATTTTGGTTTTTGTTGCCTTCGCATGAACTTCAACGCACTATCTGATGGATGACAGTGCTAAAAACATGGGGGTTCATGATCTCACTGGGTTCCAGAAGGACTCAGATGTTTCAAGGTTTCCCCTAAACAAACCTTGGACTATAGAAGTGTCGTTTTTCAGACTCATCTAATCAGTAAAGCCTTTTTTTAAAATAACGAATTCCATACTGTTGCTGCTCAATATCCTGCACTTTTGTTGCAGAAGGAAAGAGTATCATTTGTTTATTGGATTAATCCCACGGCTCGACCTTCCAGTGTAATGCTGTTAGCTTGTCTTTTGGAGACATCAGCTGATTAAACATACAGTAACTATGTGTGTACATAAGGGACTCTGGAGGATTTGCTATTTTTGTTTGGCGCAACTCTTTCGGAGCGAAGGCCGTGGGTGCGGCCAGGGGTTTAAAATACCTCGGCCCCGACTGAGGAAGCAGAACTAATTGCTTCAGTGACTCTGTAAGGGGGCAGGCAAGGCGAGACCGAGGGTCCGCAACTCCAACACGTGTATGTGTGTGTTGGGTAATAACGTCTGTGAGCGTGAGCCGAGTGTTTGAACAGTCGAATTTGATTAAGACCACCTTGTTGCCCCAAATTAATCATCCACCGTACATACGTTTGAGGGGGGGAGGGGTCAGAAAGGTCTGCGCTTTAGAAGCAGGAATCTGGAACAAAGATCAGTAAATCTTTGCTCTGAGGTACGGCCATATTTTCAGGAAAACAGGCGCTCTACTCCCCGTTTCCTCAATAAACCGTTTCCGTCACTGAATGAGTGTTTGCCTGGCGGAATTTTTTACCTTTTGTGGTGCAAAGCAAGTGCCCAGAATCTGAGACATAAATTTGCCACCAGCCTTTGCTTGAACTCCGATGAGACACGCAGTTAATTAAAAATGTGTGGGCTTTTTTTTGTTTTTTTTTCTAAGCGTGGCTTCGTGTGCAGAAGAATGGCAAAAATGAATAGAAACAGACAAGCAACTTGACTTAATTGACCTGAAGGTGAAGAGCGATTTGGAGGGGAAATGAGGTGTGAAGATGAAAATTGAATCACGGGTATTTTAAGATGATCTTCTTTCCGGTCCGATTCCCAACATCCACCTGGCTTACCTTTGGAAACCAACCGTTTCCCATCATCATCCATCTCCGTTTTTCCCTTCAACCTGAACCTTCTATCATGTCCTTGTTTCGCATTTTAATCAGACCTTGTTGGGTCTTGGTGTTGAGCTAGGTCTAAACATCCCTGGGTTAGTGATTGATCCCTTTCCATGCACTTCCAATGAGTTGAAATCACAGAAATTAGGAATTTCTCAGAATGCCAGTCCGATTCCCAACATCCACCTGGCTTACCTTTGGAAACCAACCATTTCCCATCATTATCCATTTTTCACTTATATCCAGCCTGGAGGATACATTTCAAACGTCGAGTAGGACCAGTGTTAGATTCCCAAGGTTTGAGGTTTCGTGGAAAGTTTCCTTCAACAATTTCTTCGGGAAGCAAAAATTGAGATTTGTTGAGTCTCCGTTGCCTGATTTTGCAGCTGATCAAACAGCCTGAAGCCTAAACCTTTTATTTTTGCATTTTAATCAGACCTTGTTGGGTCTTTGTGTTAGGCTACGTCTAAACATCCCTGGGTCAGTGCTCGATCCCTTTCCATGCACTTCCAATGAGTTGAAATCAAAGAAATGGTGATTCCCATTGGGAGTGTCTCTCTCTTCCTACATCCCTATGGTCCCACATTTCCTTTTATATACATCTTTATCAGATTTGATCCCCCTTTCTCCCAATTTGGTAGCTAATTACACCCAACCTATTATCCAGTAGCAATGGACTACAGATGGAATGAGGGTTTTAGCTAAATGTGGAGCACCCGTCTCTTTGTTAATTGCACACTTTTAATGTAAGTCCTAGAAATGTGGGAACATAAGGGCCGATTTTATGAAAAATCATAGAAATGTGGGAACATTGAGCTGTGGGAACATACCGGCCTAACTTTAAGAAAAATCAAAAATAGAACCAACCATTCCCCATCATCATCATCATCATCATCACCACCTCCTCCGTTCTTACCAGTAAAATCGCCCATTTCTGAGTTCCAGAGTTTGACGTTTCAGGGCAAGCATCTCTTAGCATAAGTGGAAATTTGCTGAGTCACCGTTTGCGAATCAGCCAATCCTTAACTTCTTATCACATCTGTGTTTTGTGTTTTAATCAGCCTTTTTTTTTTTTTGTTAAGCTTGTTCTAAACATCCTCTGGTGGTTACTGCTTGATTTCTTTGAACGCACTTCTAATTAGTTGAAATGAAGAAAAAGGGAAATGCTGCATGTTGGCAAAAGTATTTGGAGAACCCAGAGTGGCTCGTCCTTCCTACATAGCAGCCTCTTCCCTCTCCGGACGGCCTCAATCCCAGACGTTTTTATGGAGCTGGCATTGTGCGCCGGGTCATTGTCGTTTCTCAAACCAGGAAGTGCTGTCCTTTGCCAAAACCTCACAGATGGAAGCGTCCTCGAGGTTAAAACACAGATTCATACGTCCGATCCCCTCGAATTTTGTCCCAAAAGTATGCGGACGTATACTTTAAAATTTTGTGACATTTCTGGGGCCACATGGTGTTTTCAGTAAAATACGCTTTCTCTATGTAGGTGTGTGTGTGTCGTAGCGTGCGAGAGCTGCATGTCCACAGACGGTCTCATTTGGCAGCCTGTCTGCAAGAATGTAACCTGAGACCCACACACACACACACACACACACACACACACACACACACACACACACACACACACACACACAGGCGTTCCCACAGTACCTCACTCTCTCCCTCAGATGTAAGCCTTTTGTCTGCCCTCGACCTCTTTTTTTTTTTTTCCCTCCCTCCCTCTCTCCCCCTCAGTCGTTGCAGGTGTTCATCGTGAGGCAATAAAACAAGTAGTGACTGTTCTCTGTCCCTAACGTGGCCCACGCTCGCACGGCTGCAGACCCCTAAAAACCCGCCAGCCCTCATTTACTCAGCTCTTTCTAATTTGCAGCTCGGCGTGTTTTGGAAATTTGTGTGCAAGTGTGAATGAATATGCAAACAGCAGCGGTCGTCTTGCATAAAAGCGTCTTAAAGCGACGGCGCGGACTGTTTTTACAAGTGTTGCTTTTCCTTTTTTTTTTCTTTCTTTTTTTTTTTTTTTAATTTGTCTAGTGCAAGTGAAGGAGGCAGTGCAGAGTCCGGGCTGTGGTTTCAGAAAGCTCCAGCGACTCACAGGTGGCTGTAATGTGCAAAGGAAAAGGCAAGAGAGAAACTGCAAAAGGCAACAAAGACGACTGGAAGTGAATCTCAGCATTTCGAAGCTCTCTTCTCTATGGCCTCTCTATTCTTTAGACCAGGGGTCGCCAACCTGTTTGACCCCGAGAGCTGTTTCATGGGTCCTCAGTCTCACAAAAGGCTACCAGTTTGATACGCTCTTCTGAAATAACAAATTTGCTTCACCTTTGTTAGTCACTGGCTCAGCAGCGAATATTCTTCCTGGCATAATATTCAGCGAAAAGACAAAATGAAATCAAATAAGACTACAATGCTGGTAAAATTGACCAGTAACACATTCACATATATAACTTGACAAGTAACACATCCACACAAAGACAAAAACCATCAATTTTCCTAAATGAGAAGGGAGAGATAAATTGAATATATGGAGTCAAGCAGCAAAAAAACAAACAAAGCAAGAACTAAAGACAAAACAGTAATATTGATATATCGATAATGTGAAACAACACACGGAACTAGTTTGACTCAAAAACCTGAAAAATGTTTGATCTCATGTGCTCTTTTGGGGCTTTTAACCAACAAAGGTTCTTAGCAATATGTTTGCTAACAAATTCCTTGCAGATAGAATGAGAAACCTGCTATAAGCTAATTGAGCTGCTCTTTCTAATGCAGGATTTTGAACCCGAACATGAGCACTGCAGAATAATCAGCTGTTTATTGAGTCATTTTCCGTCAAGCCCTTTCTTGACCTTTATCTGATGACGCGGATGTTAGACAAAAGCAAACCTAGTGTACGTAGAAAGAAGCAGAAACTGAAACTCTGTCATACTTGGCGAGTTTACTGGAAGCCCGTCAGATTAACACTTGAACGGTTTCCGATGATTTGTGTCGGGCGAACGGCAGGACGTCTCTGCAGCGCCTGCAAAGAGCAAACCTGCAGAAAAAAATCTCCCACTAACCTCTCTGGTAGCAGCTAATTTACAGCGTTTTCAAATCATTGAGAAAGTCGTGTTAATCTGAAGCTTTGCTGGCTGTTCTCTCAAGCCCCCCCCACCCCTCACAAATATCCCCCAGCTAACACGTTTATAGCTCTATGACATATGTAGCCATATAGATGACAAATTCCGAGTGCGATTTATTTTTGTCCGTGCGAGCACCGAGCTCACATGAAAGCGGCTTTTGTTGGCCGCCGAGGTCCCTCTCTGTGTTTGTTGCAGTGTGCACCAGATCACGGTTCTCTTAATAGTAATAATGTGAAATGTGAAGCAGCAGGTTCTGTTCTCTGTTAACATAATGACTGCAGTTATAGAACCTGACAGCCACACATGTGCGAGCACACACACACATGGACACACACTCGGCCGTGTTTCCATCACTTCAGAGGACATTGACTTCCATTCACTGCTGAGTAACTTTGATTGAACCTCACACCAGTTTTGCACCTCAGCTTTCACTGTATACATTTCTGTCCCGAAAAGGCAGGTGAGAAAACAGACGAGCATCCCCACAATGCAGGAATACCATATTTGGCAATCATGCAGCCTTACTTTGGACTTCACACTGTATTTTATTTGACTCGTTGTTGCGACCAAACTGCAGCAATGTCAAACCGTCACCTCCATGTGAAGTCCGTTAAAGTTATGATGATCTATCTATGAATCTAAGTATGCAAAGTTTTGGAATGTGATCACATATGAAGAGAAACAGTGATACCCTGTATTGCATTTATGCTAATACACCCAAAAATTGCATACTGCATCTTTAATCCTCTACTAGATTTTTGTTTTTATGCTCATACACACATCAACTATTTCTGCACCCAATGTGTGATTTTCTCGAAGGGGGATTGTTTGTGGTAGAGCAGTGAGTGACAAAGTGTCCTTGAGCAAGGCATGGATTCCCAGTGAATAAGTGTTCCTCTGCTCTTTGATTGTGAGTGTGTGTAGTAGGCGAATGAGGCGGTATAAGTGTGTGTGCGAAGCGGTTTGAGCGCCGGTCCGAGAGGGGAAGTGCAGCCGTGCCGCATTTATCATGATGTTCTCCAGCGCGGTGGATCCTCTCTCCGTCCCGTCTGACGGCAAACCTCCTACCTCTCACCGCAGGTCATTGCCACCTACTGTCAATGCAGCTCTGCGTGAAGGTGTTACATCACTCAGGCTTTTAGTGTTCCACTCGTGGAAAAGTGGTTTGGGAATTTTTATTTTTTATTTTTGAACAAGCATGACTGAAACCAAAACTCTACCTATTGTGTGAAGTCGGGGCTGATAAGCTCGACCGCGTTTCAAAAAAAAAAAAAACCTTTCGGAAGACCAGAGGTCTGTTTGGGGCTTAATTTGGTTTGTCTTTAGATGAGTGCTGCCGCTCTGAATAGTCGCACACACACACGCAAAAACACACACGCGGATGTGCTTTAATGTGTTTAGAGAGAGCAGCAGAGCTCTCCTTACGGCGTGCCCAGACATGTATTATGTGGTTTTCAAAGGGGAAGCCTTCACTTTAGTGGTGTGTGGGTGTGTATGTGTGTGTGATGGGTGTGGGTGTTTTCTTGAGATCAATGCAGTTATAGAGTGCAGCAGCTTTTGACTCCACACACACACACACACACGCACACACACACTCTCCGGCGAGGCCTGTTCTTAGTCAAGTGTCACGCTCTGCCCTTCTGACATCTGGTCCCTGAAACCTCTGGAGTCCCCCCACTTTGTGTGTGTACATGTGTGTGTGTCTGTGTTTAATTGACTAACTATTCCCGGGTCTGTGTGACGCGGCCGCCAACAGACCTGCGCCGCTCGTGTGTGGATCACACGGCGGTGAACACAAAGAGTCATTTCAGAGTGTTTTGATACCCGAAATTGCCTCGCAGCCTCAGCGTTGTTCCCAGGGAAATGTCAGGCTGGCTAATTTCTAGGAAGCTCCGCCTCTTCCCTCTTTCATGAGCTGCGATGCGTCCCCCATCAGACCCCCAAACATCCAACGCATCCATTTGCAAACACCTCCAGCGTGACACAGCGGGAATCCTGCGACGCATACATTCGCTCCGTCGTTAGCGCGACGCTGATGCTCCGGCGGCGTCCTTCCACGTTCAGATGTGATGGTGATCGCAACGCCGAGTGTGTTTTTCAGTGTCGGATCCTGGTGGTGTGTGAGGTCTCTTGTCAGTTCACTACGTTAACATGCAGTCAATAAACCTTTTCTAACCGGAATATTAGTAATAAATCGGTTATGTGCAGCCGTGTAAACACCAATAGCCAATTTGAATTTTTGAATTGGGCAAAAAAATGTCACAATAACAATAGTATCACGATACAAGCAGAAATTTAGATAATAATGGTACAATCCATAAAATGAATCTTTAACTTTATGTTTTTTCCTCTTTTGCAAGATTCATTATAATCAAAACACCTGTCTAAGGTGGTGTTAATACAATATGAAAACTAACTGTACAGCTGCATACCAAAAGTAGGCTGTTTTCAAGTGGCACTGGATCATTGACACGATATTATCATATTTGCATTTTTAACACATTTAAATTTCCTTTTTTAATACCACAATTATGGTCAATACCAGTCAGTACCAGCACCAAACCGGCTGTGCTGTTTGGATACACGACGTTCTCCGTTTGATCGGGATATTCCAATTGGTGACTGCGTGAAAACATAGTGATTGTTGCTTTGATTTAACGTCGCGGGTTGTCATGGATTCAGTAGTGTCCCTGATTTATACAATTATGCAATCTAATCTTTTACAATCTATCATGAATTATTTCCCTGTTCTAGCTGTGTCATAAACTAAATGTTTCATGCTTCCTGTACGTTAGGCTTAAGAAAATAACTAAATTGAAATCTGAGACGTGACGAATCCAATAAATCACGCAGGTTTGGTTTGGAAATTGCTTCGCCAGTTTTCTTCCCCAAGCGTCTGTTTGTTTCGGCGTCATTTTTGGTCTTTTTTTGCGTCTCCGACGTTCGGTAGTTAACAGAATTGAACCGCACACGCGTTTGGTAACATCACATAAAAGCCAGAATACCCCGGAGGGCTGCTGTTTACTGGGATTAATGGGCAGACTGGGACCGCGGTTGCGTTTCCCAAAGTTGCTCGCACCTCCACACATCACTGTTTTACCGGCAATGACAACGAAAAACGCCGCCGTGGGGATTATTTCCGCCGCATATTTCTCACTGTGGATATTTTAAAAATAACTGCAGCCCATTGAAATAACAGCAGGCTCTCAGTGGATGGAGAAACACACACACACACACCACGCACGCACACACACACACACACACACGTGTAGCATGTTAAGTGTGAATTAATTGGATTGCTGCTGTTTTCAGCCACACTTTATGAATCTCATCTGTGCTCGGATGTGGAGTTTGGGTTTGCAACAATACAAATTGGCCTGATGGCAAACAAACTGGAGCAAATTAGCGCCGGAGATGTTTACCTGTTTCCCTTAACAAGCTGCGTTCTCACTCTGCCGAGCCCCTCCGCACACTCGGGCAGACGAAAAACTGTGTCACTGTTTCGCTTATCGCTCCACCGGAACCCTGTTTTGTTTTTTTTTTCCTCCTCGAGTGTGTTTATCTACGGGAAACACAGGAAGCCTCGCTTTAATAGTCCGAGCTTCAAGGGGAATCAGCTGTTATTAACGGGAATCTGGGAGGGTTTGACCAATCAGGGACGCCCGTTTCACACGTTTACTTTGAGCCTGGGTCAGTTTGAGATTTTGGTAGCGAATCTGAGACCAGCTCTCTCTTTTCTGTTTTTCTTCATTCCTTTCATTTAATTTCCTTCCTTCCTTCCTTCCTTCCTTCCTTCCTTCCTTCCTTCAATCTGTCCATCCCCCCTGGAGTTTTTTTGGTACCTTTTTTTCAGTACACAAATAGCTTAGCTAACAATGATAAAATATTCTCATTTATTAGTATTATTTTTGGACCTTCCACAATGGTTTTCCACTGGTGCAGCAACAACAAGCACATAATCACCACCGGAAAAAAATACACAAACCAACAGTATAGATTGAAACTGGCCAAAGATTTTTTTGTGTTCAGGAATTCTGCAAACTTTTTAACTTTAGCGTTAAAATCTTTGTCTAGTTTGCATGTTTTTTTTTCCACGACAATGAATAATGATCAACAGTTGCTCGTCAGTTGTGTCAAGATAAAAGGGGAAGCAATTAGCAACGGGAGAAGCTCACACTTATAAATAGAGGAGTGAAGCGGCTTTCGATCAGGTTAAGGTTGATGCAAAGCAGTGGGGGGGGGCAGGGGGGGGGGCGAAAGTCGAATCAGGTGACGATAGCAATGTTCTTGTGACGACCGACCTCCCTGTTTCTCTTCCTGTCACCTCACCTGATTCCCCCCCGCTGAGGAAGAACATTTCTTTCACTTTTCATTAGCAAAGGTTGATATTTGCATGTTGAGATGCTCTGTGTGTGTGTGTGTGTGTGTGTGTGTGTGTGTGTGTGTGTGTGTGTGTGTGTGTGTGTGTGTGTGCTTTTGACAGTTTCTGTCCGTTGCTTCGGTTTTTTTGGAGGGGTTGTTTTCAAAGAAGTGGGGGGGGGGGTTTCAGGACATCCCAGGGGTCCGTCGGGGCGTCTTCCAGGGGGGCCGCAAAGCCAAAATGAGGAAGAACTTTATTCTGAGAGGCGTTGCGTGTTTCGGTCTCCATGATGTCTGAGCAGACGCAGAGCAGCTGCTTATCAGATGTGTGTTTGTTTGTTTGTTAGTTGAAATAGAAATCAAAACATTTGGATCAAAAGAAAAGAATGGGAAGTTAAGAAAAACGGAAGGGACGGCGCGATGTCTGTCGAAAAGCTGCAGTTTCATGCAAATAGGAAAAGGAAAAAGTCAAAGACCTGAAGCAAAGCGTCGTCGTGTTTGTGTGCCTGAACTTAGCGAGACCTTCGGCAAAATAAAATCATTTTCCGGCGTTCCGTCAAGTTATGTGCCATCGTGACTCTCACATTTAATGCAGCATGAAACCTTTGCGGCTCTCCTGCGCGTAACCTTGGCAACGCGAGCAAAGCACCCTCGATGGAGGAGGTCACCAACCAAAGCCGGAGACCATCGGGAAGCAAAACTACTTCTGAATATGAACTGTTTGTACCTGTGTCTCCATATTTACAGGATCAACTTTTTATTTCTTTATTTTTGTTTTTTTAGTGCAATGAGACAATAAGATGATACAGTGACCCGGAGAGACAAACAAAGTGTGAACATTTGTGGTGTGTGTGTGTGTGTACATCACCTAAGAGTATAACACAGTTGCATCATTACAAAGTCAACAATGATATTAGTGATAGTTTGGACAATAATACTGATAGTTACAAAGCTTGCCTTTAATAATGTAACCTAATGCAATAATAACAATAGTGATAATAATAAGAATAAGAATACAATTATAGACCACCAAAAGTGATAATAATAAGAATGATAAGAAGAAGAAGAAGAAATTACGAAAAGGAAACAAATGAATAAAAATATAGGATAAACTTCTATGATTGTGGAGTTTGACTTTCAACGTCTCTCCAAAACAATAATTGATTATTAAATAATGGAAGGAAGGGAGGAAATAAACATGGAAAAGGAAGAGTGTGGGAAAATATCTTGCCACCTCCGGCTCTCGCTGTCATTCTCTGTCTCTCTCTCTCTCTTTCTCTCTCTCTCTCCCTCTGTCTGTCTGGCCATTAAATTTCACAAATTAAAGCGGTATTATCTTGAAATATTTAAAGGTTAGATGAATGTCGATAATGGATCTCGACAGCCATTAAGCTGTAATTGCTCTCTAATGTAGTTAGTGAAAGACATGGGATACGATTTGCCGCAAACAGAGTGGATGGCGGGGCGGGGG
>CAESWR010000839.1:185087-195146 GCA_903171835.1 Mullus surmuletus
GGGGGGGGGGGGGGGGGGGGGGGGGGGGGTGTACAGAGGAGACAGCCAGTGAGATTGGACTTTATTTATTGATTTTCGACTCAGCGGTTGATTGAAACCAGAGCTGTTGTTCTCTGCGTTAACTCTTAATAAGGCAAAAACATGATTAACTTGCTACAGACGCAAACCGAGGGGGGGGGGGGCAGCGGGCGGGCGACACAGAGAGAATGGGGGAGAAGGAGCGAGGGAGGCGGAGGTGAGGCGATATTCTCACACCAGGCAGATGTCACTTTTCACAGGCTCACCTTCTAAATCTGCTCGCTCCACAAACCAAGCGCAGAAATAACTCGCCACGGCCAGAGACGCAACTTGTTGCTGCTGCAGTTGGGTTTCAACGCTGCGTTAAACACACTTTTTACGTCTGTGTTTACGCGTGCGTGTGTCCGTCCAGGTGGAATTTGTAACACGAGCAGGATGCAGATTTTTGTGAAAGAGTGACAGGTCAGAACGTCTCCAGAGAAGCTTGGAGAATGTCTGCAGGCGTGTGTGTGTTTTTCTGGCTCTCTGTGGTTATTAGTTTGGATCTGTGTCTGTTGCGAGGGGTCGTGTGTCTCACTCTGTGTTTTTTTGTTTTTGTGTGTGTGGTGCTATATGTTTCCTGGTGTGTGTGTGTTTTTCTGGCTCAGTGTTGTTAGTAGGTTGGATCTGTGTGTGTTGTGAGGGGTTGTGTCTCTCACCATGTGTGTGTATGTGAATGTGTGTGTGTGTGTGTGTGTGCGTGTGCGTGTGCGTGCGCACGCCCCATCATCCTTACACCCATGCCGACATGCTAACTCGTTAGCGGTTTCTCACTCCTTGTTCCCAGAAAAGGAGGTGCCATCCAGGTGGCAATCCCACGATGCACCTCTCCCCAGTCGGCGCTAATGGTCGCCGCTGGTAACAACCTCACCAGGGGAGAAATAATTCCACAGAACCTCTCAATCCACCTCGCCGTCACCTCTGAATAATTCCTGAAAAGTGGTATTCAGTGTTTAATTCTTGTGTGTGTTTATGCTTGAAATTCCCAGAAAGGCTGGTAAAAGAGATATACATGTTGAAAAATGAATATAATACCATAAAAATGAAGGATACAGTGAAAGTGTATGTGAGTATGATAGCAGTTGTGAAGCAGCATAAGCACGGATTGGTCTTCCACCTGTTGAACACCTCCAGTATTTGTCTGGTGAGGCTGTTTTTTGGTATTTGTTGTTTTGTTTTTTAGGGAAATCTCTGGCTCTTAATCTGCTAAGTGCTCCAATGTGTTCACAAGCTAGCTGTGAAGTGTATCTGCTAGCCATCTGCTAGCTTAGCAGGTAGTGCACAGTGTCTTGGATTTTCTTTCTTTTTTTTTGGTGCTTTTGTTCCTCTGAAAACAGGATGAACTCCTGGAAAAAAACACACACCGACTAAAGTGCCAAGTGGTGTTAAGAGTAGAGCAGCGGGAGGTGGAGAGCAGAACAAAGAGCTTGGAAAGTCAGTTTTCATCTTCTATTCATGGAGAGAATTCTCCGGTATTGGTGGAGTTGTGTGCTCTCCAGGGTGGATATTCCGTGTTTCCGCTTCAGTGTTGCTGATAAACTGAAAACAAATTATTAATGTGTTTATGATTGTTAAAATGTTGAACACTTTCTACTGGGTTTAAGTTGTTGGTGCTACAAGTTACAGCCACTATGTTTCCAGTTTAATTGGTGTTAAGGTCCATATTACGGTTAGTGAATCATTGTGAATAAGGCGTTTCCATGGTGATCAAACTGGGTTGTTCCTGTCTCCATGGTGATTGTAATCAATGGTGATATGGCGATCAAAGCAGCCACGCACGGAGAACGTCTGCTAAAAACCCTGCTTGGCGTAACTTTGCGCTCCCCTTTTTGTGGATCTTCTATCCCGCTACTTTCTAGCGTCTCCAAATGCCAGGATGTTTGTGTCTTTCATCACACTGATGAAGTGCTTGGTTTCCTCCTCACTCCAAAAGTGTGGCGTGGTGTCGCTCTCGCCTTTGGCCATGTTTACAAGGAGTTCCTGGACTCCAAAGACCAAGATAGCTTGCTGATAGAACATGAACACAACACTAATGAATCCTCATTTTGATGGGGAGATCCTGATAGGAGGAGACATCATCACATGGTCACCTTAGAGAAGGAGGAACCAGGGGGGAGAGGAGGGTTTTTAAAAATTGGAATATGAGCATATTCTGCTTTTTCAATTGTGTTATTGGTGTTTATATGGCCGCGCGCAACAGGGTTACTGCTAATATTCCGCTTAGAAAAGGCTTATTGACTGCATGTCAACGTAGCCAGTGATGTTCTGGGTGTGAGGGCTTCAAAGTCTGACCCTCTCTAGTCCGGTTCGTAAGGAACCCGAGTTTGACTTTTCTCTTAAAACAAAAAAAGTCTAGACCTAACCACTGTCCTGCGCTCAGCCCTGACCAGAAGCACATGCTGCCCACCACCACCACCACCACCACCACCACCACCAGCACCACCAGCACCAGCACCACCAGCACATCCACAAATCCCGTTGAAAGCCCTAAAAGCAGAACGCTGTTATCGACGCAGATTGATGCAGCTGGTTGGAGGCCAGCGATCCTCACTAACGTCGCGCAGGTGTCGCGTTTTAGTGTCCATACACTTTAGGTTGGGCGATGCGTGGGGGGGGGCGCAGAGTGGAGGCGCCCCCACCTCCACCCCCCCACATCTCCACTGACAGGCTTCTAAATAATTACTGGAGAAGAGAAACAAGCAAACACATTAGTTTCAGTCTCAGTTATAATCACTCCGTGTGTGTGTGTGTGTGTGTGTGTGTGTGTGTGTGTGTGTGTGTGTGTTACCCAAATTAGCATCCTTAGTGCTTTGTTAACACAGCCTTACTCTCAGCCTTTGCCACTTCCCGTCACCGCGTCATCAGGTTTTTTATCCTGATCAGAAACGTGTTGTCTCCACCCAGGAGTTGGAGATCAGGATTCATCGCTGCATGGAGGAAACAAACGAGGGCTCGCTGTTCTTTTCTTCTCCCGTAAATGAAATTACAGACGGGCTGAAGCCGAGGCGCCCCACGCTGGTTTGTGACATGGCATTTCCTCCGATGGCCAATTTACCCAAAGGGCCCACTGCACCGTATTCATTAAATCCTCACTCCTGTGCTTCTGTTTTTCACGGCTCCAACGTGCTTGCATCCACCAGCAAAAACATGAAGGGAAATCTGTTTTTCTCTTTGATACCCATATCTGTAAAAGATGCTCGATTGTTGTGAGCACATTTTCAAACGTTTTGGGATCCTGTGGGATTTTCTTAACATAGCTACCAATGCTGGATACCCACTCTATGATGTCATGGGCCGTGTTACTGTGTTCATTTGCAAACAATTGTAAAACAGAGGAACAGATATTGGAATGGTCTGACAGGGACTGGATTTTTTTGTTTTGGAGGTTTTCCTATTCCATTTTCCTAACCTAGCTATATTTGCTAGACATCCACTATATGGTGTAATAAGCTATGCTACCTGATATCTTTATCGTAGGCAACCGTTGCTGGGCACCAACCACATCCAAAACCCAAAAGCCTGGGACTAGTCTTTGAATAACTTGTATGGTATGTTAGTTAGTAGCATATGAAGTTCCTGAAACCGATCAGAATTGTCATTTGTGGTTGATCCAACAGCCCTGTGGTTAAACTGGGCACCGACACAGGCACAAACTGGTGTAGAGTTCTTACATCGTGTTTAGCTGTGAGCTTTTGGTTGGTTGGCTGAAGGTTTTGGGTGACTTTCTTAGCCAAGCCACTATTGCTGGACACTTTCCTAGTAATGGAATGAATTTACCTTAATCTATTCTTGTGTATTATCAACCGTTGCTGGGCACAAATCACATCCAAAACCGAATAACCAACGACCAGTCATTTGAAGGATTCGTATGGCTTGACAGGCTCTGACATTGCTACTTTGGTGGCATCAGTTTTCACATGTTCGAGGAATTCTAGCTGTTAGATTTCAGCAACATAAAGGAAAGCTGTTGGCATGCGTTAGCTCGCGCCGAGCTCGGGTCCACACACACCTCCTTTATGGTAAATTGAGATGGACGTGTTCAGTGTTCAGTTCCTCGCCGCCTTCGTCAGCGAGGGACAAGTGAGCCGAGTTTGAACCTGTGGGTTGTTTCTTTTCCGGAGTGTGACTGACTTCTCAGTAAGCGGCTGCTAATGCTGTGATGGTTTCAGCGGCGGTGTATTATTAGCGGACCGGACCGGAGCTGATGGAATTCACCTGAGCCCCACTCTCACTTCCCCTATCGCCGCCTCCAACCTAACTGCTACATAACTAATGTACAGGGCACTTCCTGTACAGGTGCATGTGGCGTGTGTGTGTGAGGCTATTTTTATTCCGATCCCAACCGCAAAGATTCACGACACCCAAATTTATCATGTCACTGCTGCAGCACATTTCTCTGCACGGTTAGCCGAGCGTTGCTGCTTCAGTCAGGGAGCAAAACCATCAGGAAAAATCTTGTTTAGTTTTCTCTCTCAAGCTTGAGAAGATGCAGCGGTAGACTGTGCGCTGACTCACGCTGTCAGCAGCAAGGGGGGAGTTTAAGGAAATCGTGATTGTTTATCACGAGACAACAGAAACCGCCTCATGTGATAAAACGCGAGATGGATAGTTTTTAAAGTCAGACAGCAGCGTCCGCCGGCTTTAAAGCTCACAGTGCAGCTCACATTTCCCACCAGAGAGCCTTTCAAAGTCTGGAATGTTTTTAAAGCGTCGTCTTCAACGTCCATATGGGGTCTGCGCTGCCCTCTGGAGGGCAGGTCCGGCGGGGTGACGCAGCCTTTTGTCTTCGGCGAGGCGCGATGGCGGCTGCGTTTGTTTGTTTGAAGCCTTGATGGTTGGGTTTGATACACGCCAAGCTGTCACTGCTCTGCGTAGTTTTATGTGCAGCTTGTGTGGGGGGTTGTAACATATGTCGGACATATTTCGTTGCATGTTTTTTTAATGCGTTTTTTTATTGTGTTTTATGTTCAAGTGTGTGTTCTCTTTCACCTGTCTGCAAGGACAAACCCCTCCCCTGGGAGTGGTAAAGTTGAGGAGAACGTCATGACATTCTAGAGGCTCAAAGATTCCTCAGATTCACAATATTAGAAGGAAAATGGAGTTTTAACCATTGACCATTGAAATATACACTATAAATCACTTGCCTTTTAGGTTACTGGTTCCTATGGTAACAACCATTATTTGAAGTCCTAATTTGTTGAAATGTTCATTAGTCAAGACAAGGTTTCCAAGTGTTGGTTCCCAGGGTCCAATGGTCTATGTTCGCAGGGTTCTGCATTCTAAGGGCCCTGTGCTTTCAGGGTTCTGGATAGTCAAGGTCTAAGCTTTCCGCGTCTAATGGCCTAAGGTTCCCAAGTCAAATACCCATTCTTCTATAGAAACTATGCTTTGTTGGTTTGATGTTGTCAAGATCGTATCTACCTAGGGTCTGCATTCTCACGGTCCTGTGCTGTGAGCATCCTGGACAGTCAAGGTCTAAGATCCTGGGTCTAAGGTCCTGAGGCTCCCAAGTCAGATACTTATTCCTCTATAGGAACTATGCTGTTGGTGCGATGTTGTCTACCTAGTATCTATCAAGGGTCTAAGGGTCTTGTCAGGGTCCAGGCTTCCCAGACCTGACATACCCAGGGCCCCCAGGGACCCCAATTCCTTTGTGTTCCCAAGTACGTTCTTAGGACCCCAAGCTCGAGCCTTTTATGATAATCTGGTTTCTGTGGCTTTCAGAAAACCCACCTTTGTGGCCTGACAGTGTCTCAACCAGTGAGTGGCTGACTGGTTCGATGTTGGGCAGCTGGTGGATTGTGGGTGTTTCCGAGCTTATTTCCTTTAAGCAGCCTTCAGCTACTGCAAACACACTCACAGAGAATCCCGAGGCCCGGCCCACGATCGTGCTGTGGCTTGTATATCACCTTCTTTTCTTTTTTCTTTTTTTTTTAAACATCTGAGACGAGCTGAAAGATGGGTATCGTAAAATCTCCTCCAGACCAGAGGCTCTGAGTTTGCAGCCTCGCCGTTGAAAAGGCACGAGGTCCTTTTTAGATTTCTCTCCGCTGTTTGTTTCTTAAAAGCGGTTTCCACACTTTTTCCAGCGGCTGATTTCTTATTTGGGAGCGCGGCTCGGCGGTGTCAGCGGGAGGGGAACGACTGGAGGACGAGAGCAGAGGAAGGGCTGATAGGAGTCGAACCCCTCTGGCTCGGCGCTCACTCGTGTTTACACTTGACGACAGGACGCCATGAAAGAGCGAGGAGAGGCGGAAGATAAAAGGGGAGAAGAGAGAAAGTAAAGAAACGGCAGGAGGGGGTGGAGGGAGGGGAGGAGCAGCGGAAGAGAAGAAGGGAAAAGCTGAAAGGTTGTTGTTTTTTATTTTTTCCTTGCGTTATGAAATCTGATTGAGAACGACAGCGTGCAACTCTCAAGTGATGAGTTTCACCTTAAAGCTTTGCACACACACACACACACACAAACCGCCGCAACCTGCAGGTTTTTTGGATTGTTTGCATTAATTATAAACGCTGCACGCCGCCGTGACACACTTCCCGTCTCCTCACTGTGCGACACTTCAACTGCAAACCCTAAATATTCAATTGAGGGGCATTTTATTTTTATTTTGTGGGGGGTTTTTTTATCCTCCTCGTCAGGTCACGATCTGTTTGCCTTTGAGTTCATCGTGATGAATAATCAGCAAACCGTGTTGCACTTTCAGCGGCTGAGGGCACCAGGATGTGAAGAAGCTTGTAGTTTTAAGCAACTTGGCGGCCAGAATCGCGTCTGATTCGCATGTCCATAAAATGGTTCAGTCTGCCAATAATATGCCAATAAATAATTCACTCTAGCTTTTAATGTACTTTGTCTATAGTGAATGATCTTTTTCATTTTTCATTTGTGTATATTCCTGCGAATGAAGTGACTGTGACTCTGGGACGTAAACTGCAGGAGCGGGACGGTCTGCAGTGCGCAGGCGCTAAACTTTCCGGTCAAAGTGACAGCTTTGGCGAGCGAGCCACATCTGACCTGGATTTGGCGCCAGGTTTGTGTCGGTGTTGTGGCGTGCGGGCAGGTGGCGCCCAAACGCCGCCATACATTGACTTTGCACGTACAGGCGTCGACCAGGACGTGTCAGTCACGTCCGTGTGAACGCGGCTTCACTGCAGAGCTCTGGCGTCGGAGCAGTGAAGGTCATCTGGCTCAGTTTGCTCGCCTGACTTTTTTTTGTGCTGCCGACTGCAGTTTCTTCCTGTAGAACTTGGAACACGTTTCCATGGAAAAACTGGTCCCTGATCTTTGGTCTGGAACGTCACAGTGGCTCGGTTTGCGATTGTCCAGTTGGTTTGCTGATCCATGATTGTGTGTTTGTAACCTGCTCACCTCGTATCTGGCTCCTCAACGATGATTTCAAATTTTTTTTGTTTTTTTTTACCAAAGACTGAGATTGTTTTTACCTCTGTGTGTTTTCCTGAGTGTCGGAAAGCCTCGCTTCGTCCTCCGGCAGCAGACGTTTTTTGTCAAAGCGGCACGTTTTTTTCGCTCTAGTTTTAATTGAAACAAACGTCTCGTGTGTTGAATCTTAATTACATTCAATTATTCCTCATTTGCTGCTGACCCCTTTTGATCCCCCCGCAAAGAATCCTCGCCGGTCCCCGAAGGCTGACACAGTCAAAATATTCCGATATATTCCGATTCCGTTTTTAGCTGAGAAAAAAAAAAAGAGAAAGTGGTTTAAGTGGACACCCGGTGTGTGTGTGAGTGTGTGTTTGTGTGGAGGGAGGGATTGACACACACACCACAGCTGAGAGGAGGAAGGAGGGAAAAGAAACAAATAAGATGGAAGGCTGTTTTTTTCTTTCTTATTTTCCCCGCTAATTAAAAGCAGATGTCAAGGTAGAATTCTCCGAGCTTGTTTAACGCAGCACAACTGTTTCCTGATTTACTTTCCGCACTTGTTGAGAGACCGCCGCGCGCTTCCTCATCCCGCCCGCTGGACTCCCTCCAGTTTCACTCTCTCTCTCTCTCTCCATCCCTGTACAGCAAAGCCTCGCTCGCCCCGTATCCACCAGCGTCTCGATGAGCGTTTTTATAGCCGACAAATGCAAAAACCTCCACAGAGACAAAGAAGCCGTGATTGAATTGTCAAACCCACCCAGAGACTCGCTTCCATCACGACTCCTCCGTCTCTCTGATTGAGACGCTTTGATGGATGTTGATAGATATAAGAGGTTGTTTTTTTACTCCTTATTTCCTCCTTTCCTGACCTCATGACCTGCTGCTCTTACTGGCTACGTTTACATGCAGTCAATAAGCCTTTTCTAAGCGGAATATTAGCAAATACCTGGTTGCGCACGGCCATGAAACACCAATAACCCGAATGAATAAAGACCATGTCTACAGCAACAACCCTGTTTGCTCACGCTTGGAAATGGCTTATTCCCAATGTTTTTAAAAACCCGAATATTCCCCCTGGGTTCCTCCTTTTCTAAGGTGAATATTTGATCATGTCTCCTCTTCTCAGGATCTCCCCATCAAAAGGAAGATGAATTAGTGCTCTGTGCATGTTCTATTGGCAAGGAATCTTGGTCTTTGGAGTCCAGGAACTGATAACACAATGTTTCAGTAACCAGGACCGGATTATTTCAAATGGGTTATTGGTGTTTACATGGCTGCGTGCAACTGGGTTATTGCTATTAATCTGGTAAGAAAAGGCTTATTGACTGCATGGAAATGTAGTGACTGTGGTGCAGGAGGGAAAAGGCCGAAATACACCTGTGTCGGTGTGGTGTTTTTTGTCCAGTTAGCTGAAAATGAAAGTAAATCTTAAAAAAAGCATCATCAAAAATCAGCTCTCTACATCAGGCACGTCGAAACTCATTACAAAGCTTTAAAACATCACGTCGAGCTTCACTCCGCTGAAAAATAAATGACGCCTGTCGAGTCTGACGCACAAGGTTGTTTTTTCGCCGGCTGCTGCTGAAGCTGCTGCTGCAAACGTGGATTAAAAGCCATGTGCAGGAAGAGAGTTGCCTCTCACACAAGGGCTGAGTATCATTTTAACAGTCTTTGCTACCGGAACCCTTTACACAATACCGATACCAAGAGAGTACTTCATTTGATACTTTTTGTTCCTCCATTCAGTATTAATCATGCGAATAGAACGCAATCTGTTTTGCAAATGCTACGGCTCCTCCCCATTCAAAAAGATTTTTACCAAAAAAAAAAAACAACAACATGCATTCAAGAGGTTTTGCATCACGAATTCTTTGCTGTGAAAAAGTGGCACTATTTTTCCCTCCACGGCCAAGAATTCATGATGCAGATGGATTATTCTTTTGAATCCATGTAGTTTTTTGGAGCAAAACGCTTGATCTGTGTGACTCCAGCAACTAGACGGAACTACTTTCTGCAACAGTGAAATCGGGCCAGAATTCCGCTCACAGGACGCAGTGGCTCATACAGCTTCATGTCAGAAAAACTGAACTATCCCTTTAAATTCTGCAACAGTTTGCCGCATGTCCTGTGCGCGAGCACGTGAACGCTCGCTCCGCTGCCGCGCTTTTCCTCGGCAGCCGTGTCACTAATAACTCAGTAAGCACTTCAATGAACCCTCGTTATTATTCTGCTTACAAGCCAGCTTTTTTTTTTTTTCTTCTTTTTTTTGGCTCGGTGCCTTCATGTGCATTGTTCTCACTTTAGTCTTTATAAAAAGTTCTGCTAACTCTGCTGCTTTTTAGCTCCCGACCAGTTTGCAGCCATTTTAATTTTTTTTTAAATTTGCCTTTGTTCCTCCGGTGGCGATGGTGTGTGGAGATCTAAGCCCCAGTTGGCTCGGCTTCACATGGGCGTGTGTGTGGAGACGAGGGGGTTTGTCAAAGGAATCGCCCGCGCGCCGCTTATTCTCCCTCCACCACAGAGATGGAAAACAAAAAACAAAAAGGAATGGCCTTCTTATTATCAATATTAATCTCTCTTTTTGGAAAGGCATCTGTAGACTCCGGGTCTTTAAAAAAAAA
>CAESWR010000839.1:229234-246094 GCA_903171835.1 Mullus surmuletus
CCCCCCCCCACCCCCCACACACACACACACACACACACACCACCTCCCCCCGCCTCCACATTTTGTGTGTCCGTCCGTCCCAGCAGCCGGCCGGGGGTCCCTCCGCGTTCCGGCCAATCGGCTTTATCTGCCGAGGGGGCAGAAGGAAGGAGAGACACGAGGACTCTGCAGGGTGAGACCGAGATCACCGTGGCAACGGACCGAGAGTTGCATCACGGCTCTGTGGTTTGATGCTGCGATCGGACCTCCGAGTTCCACCTCCACTCAAAACTTCAGGATTGATTGTTCCATAACTATGAAAGTTGCAGGAGGTTTGAGGACCAAACCTGGTCAGTTTGTGGGACCTTCTCGTCCATCTCTGGAGATTTCTGAGGACCAAGGTCGTCAATTTGACATCAGAACCTCTAAGCCCAAAGTCCGGGTTCTTGGATCAGTGAGAACCATCAGAACCTATAAGCCCAAAGTCCTGGTTCTTGGATCAGTGAGAACCATCAGAACCTATAAGCCCAAAGTCCGGTTTCATTCGGAAGAAGAGTTTGCTGAAGGGGTCTTGGAACCCTCTGGAGCTCCATGCCTTTGATTGTCAAACAGGAACCAAGAACCAGCAGAAACTCAGATGTCATCAGAGTAGAAACGTCAGTAGTCTACATTCTAGGTAGGTGGACCATGTCCTGGTCCAGAGGAGATGATGAGGAACCACACAGAAGAAGAACCGTCAGACAGAGGAGGCTCTTTCTTTGGGGATTCCAGTAACTCACAGGAGAAACCTGGAGATGTTTACTGGATCACAACATCTTCAGATGTCTATAAGGTCTGATCTGAGAGCGTGGACATTGTGTCTGATCAGATTCAGTCCATCAGTGAGCCAGAAGAAGAGTTTGCTGGAGGTTCCAGAGGCCGAGTGCCACCTTACGGCTTATTTGAGAAGTTCTTGTGAAGGAGAACACTGGAGCTCCAGGCCTTTGATTAGATCATCAAACAGGAAGCAATAACCAGCAGAAACCATCCTGACGATTCCTCAGAGCACGTCTCCCTGGAGATGCAGAACCCAGCGAGGGCTCTGACGGTGCTTTTATTTTGAAAAGGCCGGGAGATTCTGCTGGCACTGGAAGCGTGGAGCTCGAGGACGTTCTCCAACCGGCCTCCTCAAACATGCAGCTGACGTCACCTCGTCTCGAGCAGCTGATCCAGAATTCCTCACGCAAACGAAAACAACAAATGCGGTCGAATCATTTCATCAAGAATCTTTTCTTCATTTTTCCACCAACAGGAAGTTAAACTGTGGAGCGAAATCACGCGAGTCTTTTCTGTCCCATCTTTTACAAACGCTTTGGAATCATAAATCACTGCGGTTCTTCTTGAGCTGGAGGTTGAGGCTTCATGCTGCTGTGTGTGTGTGTGTGTGTGTGTGCGTCTCCATTCAGCGTGCCACGTATGATCCTTTTTTTTCTCCTTTTTGTTCTGCACTCCCATTTAATGTCCAGATTGAAATACCATTGATAGTTGATTGATTAGTTCCCATTTCTTCTTCCTAAAGTCACTTCCTGGTGTAAATATATATACTCCTCTTTATCTCGATCGCTATATAATGAAGATAAATATCATCAAAATCCTCCCATTTTAAATTAGATAAAGTCGGCAACATTGAAAAAAAATTCCAAATGAAATACAAACAATTAAATGTGATTAAATAATTGAAATAATGAATGTCTGTGTGAAATACATAGCGGACGTATAGTTTCCAGTCTCCGCTCGTGTCTGCAGCCGATGAAGCAGCTGCGGCGGCGGCAGAAAAAGAAAGAAGGATTGACACACGCGGCGACGTCATCGGCCTTGGAAGGAGCGTAACCTCGCTGCTTTGTTTTGTTGCAGTCTGGCAGGAAAAACCTACACAAAACTTACCTCACACACACACACACACACACACACACACACACACACACACACACACACACACACACACAGCTTCTGCACCCGGACAGAAGTAACGTGGATGCAGCGGCGAGCTTGAGGCAAGGCTATTAAAAAAAACAAACAAAAAGACGCAGCTCTGACATCATTACAGCGTCTGGTTGTTGTTTCAAAAGGCGAAATTAGGGCTAAATTGTCATGTTTTCCCTCAAACAAAACTAAATATTATGAGTTTTCTTCTTTCTTTTTTTTTTAAAAATCTGCCGCTTTAATTGATATCCTGTTTATTGTTAATCATCTGCACATTTTGACTTCACATTTACTCAATAAACAAGAGAAAAATTCATTAGTGACCTGTTCAGGAAAATAAAATGTAAAAAACAATAACAAAAAAATAATAATCAAAAAATTTAAATAAATAATAAATCACATCACCAAAAACAAAAAGTAATGATAATATAATAAAACCAAATAAGGTGCAAAGTGACATCGGGAAACGAGCTCGTCCAATGAGGGAAGGCTGCTGCAATACTATCACGACAAATTAGAGTCCCACTGCAGACTGTGTGTGTGTGTGAGTGTGTGTGTGAGTTAGTGTGAGAGAGAGAGAGACTGTGTGAGTGTGAGAGAGAGAGAGAGAGAGACTGTGTGTGCGTGCGGTCACAGAGCGAGCAGGAACAATCGCGGCTCTCTGGCTGCCGAGGCCACGGAGGCCGAGCGCCGCTTTGCTCTGAGCTTCATCTTCCTCCGCTGGATTAGAGACATAAAAACACCTGCTACCTGGAGCAGCAGCACGAGGACGGCACCTAACACACACACACACACGCACACACACTCTCAATGGCAGTGCCCCTGAAAATGAGGTTACAACATTATTTTTTATTTAATCCTTTCCATTTTACCCTCATTCTTTACAGCGTTTCCCTTCAGATTTACCTCAAATTGTCCATTTATAAAAGTTTTTTATTTTTATTTCAAATCTGCTGCTTCGAGAATTAAGAAATTATTTCTAAAGGACGTCATGATTTATATATACATGCATATATATATATATATATATATGTGTATGTATATATATATATATATATATATATATATCATATATGATACTTTCAATTCCCAACTGCAGCACAAAGACCCTGACGTTAACCATATATTTTTAGGCGTGTGTGTGTGTGTGTGTGTGTGTGTGTGAGGTCCCGAAAGGGTATTTTTAAATGCGCATCTGTGTATAGAGGTATCTCATCCCCGTGTAAAAGAGCATTTGCATGTGTGTATATTTATACATACGCGCATTGTACACTGTTTTAGACTTGTGTGTGTGTTTGTGTGTGTGTGTGTACATCTGTGCCAGTGATTTCCAGTATTGTGTGTGTGTGTGTGTGTGGGTGTCTTTGTATATGTGCCAAACCGGTCCAGCTGGCATCAGTGGTAGCTGAAGCCGAGGCCGCTGTATCGGTCACACACACACACTCTGTCTCTCCCTCTCTCTCTCTCTCTCACACACACACACACACACACACACACACACACACACACACACAGTCGACCACATTCCCACTCTGTGCGCCTGTAATTATCAACCTCTTCTGCATCGACTACCATGTTGGCGTGTATTCAGCGCCGGTCTATACACGGCTGATTCAAACCCTTCACCGCGTACACGCTTCATTTTCCTGCACACACGCTTCGCTGTAAAGCCCCTTCATTTCATCTCGTACGGCTGCAGCAGCCGCAGAATGTAATTACACACCAACCGCGGTTTGATATTTAGACTGGCTGAAGATTTAAGGTTTTTATCCTCCCTCCAAAAAAAAAAAAAAGAAAAGAAAAGACGGAGAAAGAAAGCGAGGGCCTGTGTGGTAAAAATAGTCAGGGAGTGAGAGGCCTCGCCGCTCGCAGCGCCGCCTCAGAAGCTGGAGAGGAAATTAGCTTTGTTGTCTGCTCGCCGCCGCCGCCGCTTCTCCCGAATCCATCAGACGGCTCCCGGGCTGCGAGCGGCGGCGGCGGGTTACCTGGCAGCGAGGCCTCCTCACCTCCCTGTCGTGTAGCGATCAGGGGCTGGCGAGCAGTGAAAGCCCTCTGATGTCTGATTCCATCACACGTGTTTGACCTCGAGAGCCAGAGGGGGCGGAGCCGAGGGGTGGGGGGGGCGTCCTTGCTTTTACTTCTTTATTTATTTACTTTTTGTACCTGGTGATGGTGACGGTCGGGCAGAGGTTAAAAAGCAGAAGGAACCCGAGTCAACTTAAAAAAAAGGGGGTGAATGTTCATGGCGACTTCAAAAAGGGTTTAAAAACGGAGGCGAGCGGCGTGTGGGAGGAGCTTCCTCCGTCCTTGGAGCTTCAAAGCAACGTGAGATCACATAGGAGGATGAAAACACGCCATAAGCCAATTGAATTCAAAGTGTGGTGTCACAAACCCTAAAATCAAAAATGTGTGTGTGTGTGTGTGTGTTTCTGTGTCTGTGTTCCCGTTTGCTAAGCTAGCTTCTGTAGCATAAAGTCCTAATGTGTGTGTGTGTGTGTGTGTGTGTGTGTGTGTGTGTGTGTGTGTGTCTGCCGGCGCAGCAGATGTCTGTTTTGTTGTAGTCGCATTCAAAGTGCGGCGAGATCACTGAGCGGAGAACACACGCGACACACACACACTCTGAAGGCTGATCAGGCAAACCGGCTTTCGACCGTTTTTTCTACTCGCGTCTCGAACGCGTCGCCTTCATCGGTCAGCGCAGTCGTCGTCGTCATCGCCGGCGGCGGTTAAAGCTGGCAGATTTTGATCCAGGGCACCATTTATCAAGTGGCGTTTGAGCGTAAAGCGGAACAAAGCTTCTGCTGTGACTCTGCTGTGAACTTCTGGACGTTCAGACGCATTAAAGTTGTATTGTTTCGAGACGATGAATGATTGACTGTAAACTTTCTCCCCCTCAAAGTGAACGTTCTCCCTCCTGACCTTCTTCTTTTCCATCCACAGGCAAAACGGAGAGGAGTTCGTATTCGTACGGCCGAGAGTCCAACCCTCACTGCCACCAGGTCAGTCTCCACGGACTACAAAACGGCAATGCTATGTGCTAATGCTACATGCTAATGCTACATGCTAGGCTCTCAGGAGCTACATGTCCCTGGTCTGCAGGGAACGTCCGCAATGCAGTGCTTTTCCCTCTTGCTTGCTCCTGTGTGTGACCCACACCAACCACAACTCACTTCCGGGTTTCCATCCAGTGGGAGTAGTTGAGGTTTACACGCATTTTATTGCGAGCTCTGGCTTGTAGTAGACTCTTGATTTGAAAATGTAAGTCATGCTTTCTTGCTGTTGGGTTTCTCACTCGATACCTTTTAAGGTATGGAGCGAAACACGGCAGTACCAGGTAGTATCGAAACTGCGCCTGTCAAACGATACCTGCAATCGGGAGTTTTTGTACCCAGATCTGAGAGAGAAAATACTGTTTCAATGCTTTTACTCGCAGTCGATAACCGCAAGCGTAACATGACATTTGCACAAGTGATTGATTTCTATTCGCATGATTGATATTGAATGAAGTAACAAAAAGTATCAAAAACTCGATTGGTATCGGTATCGTTCTAAGGGCACTGGTATCGATACTGGTATCAACATTTTGAAATGACAAGCAGCCCTAATTTCTTCGCTCTACTTCTTGATGGTTGAAGGTCCGACTCTTGGCCTGGAATTGGTCTGGCTTGAGCAGTGTGAGGTCCCAAAAGGGTCATTGATATAGTGTATCCTGTTGCATGCTGGGAGGGTGCCGTGTTGTTCTGGTTTACAAGAGATGAAAAAAAAAAAGAAATCATCTTAAAAGTTCAAAGAAGTTGTTTGGTTTGTCTCGACAAATGTAATTCTGTGTTGTTAACGTCCATATTTATGTAGAGCCGATTAATTCCACTTTCAGATGCTCTCGTTGTCGACATTGTTTCCGTCAGATATTACTGCATTTTTACGTGTTAATTGTGTATTTGATTTGCGCAGGTGGCAACAGGTGATTATGATCTCGCATAATCGTTTCTATAAGTTCACATAATGAAAACAATGGAACACTCAGCTTCCCATGTGTCAATCATCGCCACCACCACCAAAAACAACAGCTGCTATGGGTTTTTTTCTTTATGCTTTTTTTTTGTTGTTTTCCGGTGAGATGACTAACTAACTCACATATTCCCAACTTCATAAAACAAATAATTATTAATTTTAACTTTGGGGATTATTGTTTTTAAAAGGCGTATTTATCAGTGACAGTGGCGCCAGGTGTTGTCATGTCGGCGTGTTGACTCCGCGCGGTTCTGATGTACCATATGCGTCCGCGGGAAGATGCACGTCCATAATTAAGAAAATATACAGATGTTGGCGTTTGATTCTGCCGGCGGAATATTAAACAGGTTTTGATGTGCGCGCTGTAATTTGACAACCACCTTTTGGTTTTCAAAATTATTAAGAAAAAAAAAAGTAAAAGCACATACGTTGAGGCTGAGCGTGCGGCTGTTTGACGAGTTGAACGAGTCTGGATCTACTTTTCTGGAACATCAGTCAACCCAATTTCATCAAAGGGGATCTTTTGAGAAATGTCAGACTGAATGTCGATTTCTTGCGCGTAATTCCGGTTTCCCAAAACATAAAAAAACATGAAGAAATACAGAGATCACGTCCCAGTAGGATTTCGCTGCTAGCATCCCACTAACAATAGCTAACTTCAAAGAAAACACTGAAGTTCCTTGAAACTGGATCCGTTTGTGTCTTTCTGTCCCGGCAGCTTCTTCTAATGTGAAAGATGTAAAAACAGATGTCAAACAGGGGGCCGTGTTCCAAACGTGGTTGCCGGCGGTAACAGCTGTCCGGCTTTGCGAATGACAAGAACATTGAAAGAGGGGGTGAAGCAAAGTCAAAGAAAGCTAAATTCCAACCTGAAGGACTCTTCCCTTGACTTTTTTAGGGGGGTACGAAGGTCTTCCTGTGAATTTGGCTTTTGATCTTTCCTTTTTTTCCCCCCGTTTTTGTCTCAAGGCCGGGGGCGGTGGGGGTGGTGGGGGCGGGGGGACGGGGGGGCGGGTGGGGGGGGCTGGCCTTGACGAGCCTCTGAACAAAGACGCTCTCAAAATAGTGGGAACATGCCGGTCATACGTGCTTCCTCCCAAGTGGGAAGACTTTCACACGGTTGCCTTCCCTCTGGCGGAGCGATGTGGCTCACACCTGCTCCAAATACTCGTCCACATCCACTTTGATGTTATTCCTTTTTTTGTTTGTTCCTCAGTTAATGATCTCATTCATTCGTCATCCAATGGCCAATCGCACCAGTCAGTTGATGAATTCATTCATCCATCACTGAAGCCACCCTCGTGTATGAACAAGTGTAGTGGTCTCCATTGTTTGTCTGATTAATTTGACCACTTTCAGTCACTCGTGCATTCATTCATCCATTCATTAGACGGTTTTGTCAGGTTGTCTGCTTGTTTATTATTAATTTATGTCCTTTCGTCCACCATCTGTCCGCCGCCGCCGCGAAACCCTCCTTCCTTCACATTCATCTGTCCGTTTGCCGCCCCTTGTCCGTTTCCCGTCCCGATCACCCGGCGAATCCACCGACCCACTTGATCACTCGTTCCGGCGACTTTATTCATTTGTTCATCTGTCGGCTCATTTGTCGGCTCGAGCGCTCGCTGATTCGTCCGCCCATCCCGCCATTCGTCAATCCATCCACCCGCCCGCCCAGCCATCCCTCCATTTATCACGCACTCTCTGATCTTTTATTTATAACCACCTCTCGTATCCAGCTGTGGCCTTTGTGCGAGGCTACGACAAACTGTAGAGGACAAAAATATGAAATAAATCAAACATAACTGCGTCACTGGCCATTTTCCTACTGGGCCGCTGTCAAATTATCCTGCTACATCGTCTGAATGGCTCCTGATGGAAATTGTTTGGAAATGGCAGATAAATTTACATGCTGGGCTCAAGTCCAAAATCCTCTGGCTTCATCCTTGGCTGTTTGTGAAAATTCTGTCCTTGTAATAAAAGAAGGGGGGGAAAAAACACTAAAATAACATTTAGAGGGGAGGATGAGCTTGCACGCTAACAGCAGGCAGATTTGAAATTACCCCACAACTCTCTGACCAGACCAAATAGATTTGTTCCGTCGGAGTTCGGAGGTAATTTGGGTTTGGCTCCCATTGGGGTGTGAAAGTTTTTAAATTTGTGTGTTGTAATTTCGCTATTGTGGCTCGTTTGCAACCGCAAATCTGCACATTTCCTCCAGCTGAGATCCAAAACAATTCAGGCTGATGATCAGACCCAATCGCAATTCCAGCTTCCCGCGGCCATTGTTATGTCTCCGAAGGTTGGCGTCCCTATTCCTTAACCCGGCCTACGAAGCCCAGATTGGCTTTTCCCAGTGATAGAAGCAGCAGACAGAAGGAAAACCAACTAAACTTGTTGAGGAGATACAGGAAACCATTCAAATCCAAGCTAGAGGTTGATGAGAACATTCTTGGAGATCAAGTGGACCTGAGTAGGCATGACAAAAATCCTTTGACAATTAGAACCGATTGTCTTTATGCGAGACAATTAGCACAGATGGAGAGGAGAGGACGTGGGTGATGTTGTTAGAGGTGAGCCTCCAGGAGAACAGAGGGTGGCACGAAGGAGGTTTATTTGAATGGTGTGGAGCACTTAGAAGGATATCTTCCACAATTCCACAAGAATTCCACAATCACAGAAGGTTTGGGCAGTGATGGGAAGCCTCCAGGTTTAGTGGGTGAAGGTGCTCCAAAGAGTCTCTGAGATCCTCCAGAATTCTCAGTAAGCAATGTGAGCAAGTGGTCGACACACTGTAGATCTCATGAAGATTCATTGGTCTCCTAGATCTGCACCTGTTCCAGGTGATCAGGGAGCTGCTGGACAGTCAGGAAAGAGACTGATATGTGATATGATGAGTGATATTTTGTGGGGGGAAATTATGCTTTTACCGTGTGGGCAGTAAGAAGTCATTCACGTCCCTGCTGTTCTGCAGGTTTTCAGCCAACAAAGAGGGAATCACTGGTCATTGTAAAGAATTTCCACATTTTATGACAATTGACTTCGAGAACACACTTGACAATCAGTCCAAGTTCCATCAGTGGAGACATTTCTATTCAGGATTAGAACACATGCCGCTGTCCTTCCCCCGTCCTCGCACCGCCGCGTATTGCGATGTGAACCAGGAAGCTGACAGGGTCACAGCGATTCTCTCTGCGTGTTGTAAATGAGTGGTGGGGGGCTGGGAAACGTGGCCTCCTGCCAGCGTGCCGGCCCAACCCCCCGGCAGCCTGCGCCCCGGAAAAAAGCATCCAAACATCCTCTGTAGGCCCTCGTCTGCCGGCTGAATGTGGCAGGAATACATTAACGCTGCCCAGGACCGACACACACTCGACCTGCTGCAAACACACACAGCAACCCGTTGGTAGCGCTTCGGACGGAGTCTCTGATCTGGATTAATCGGGGATCTCAATGTTTGACACAGTGTTTGACACGATAACAGCTATTTCACATACCGTGATTGAAGATCTACACCATTTTGGGAGGACCATCTTTACTGCTAAATTCTATTTTCTTGAGTAGTTACCAAAAATGGGCAGACTGTTGTTTAGACCCATCACTGGTCTTCAGGCAAGATGATTTAACTGACTTCCCGTTAAGCTGTCTGTCATGAACTTGGTTGATCGGTTCAGAGGATGGTTTGATGGACAGATCTACAGAACACTGTGTTCTACCCTCGGAGGTCACCATCCAGTCTGCTCAGCATCCAGGGTTTGTAATTGTGATGAGGACTCAAACCAAGTTAATTTGTTGAGGAGATACAGGAAGGCATTCACAGCCAAGCTAGAGGTTGATGGGAATATTCTTGGAGATCAAGCGGACTTGTGTAGGCCTGACGGAAACCGTTTGGCAATTAGAACCGATGGTCTTGATGCCAGACAATTTGTTTTTAGTCCGATCTGCCCACATTCGACCTGCTGTAACCAAACACAACAAGCTTTGGTAGATGTTCAGGATGGAGGCTCCAACCTGGATTATTGGCACACCTTTATTAAAAACACCAGCTCCATTTTCTTGAGTAGTACCAAAAATGGACGGACCGTCGCTAAGACCCAGCGATGGTCTTCAGCCAAGATGATTTCATTGACTTCCCATTCAGCTTGCACAGTCTGTTCAGAGGACGGTTTGACGGACGGATCTACAGAACACTGGGTTCCAACCCTTGAAGATCACCATCCATCACAGAATTTGGGACTATTTCCTGAAGCCCGTCGGTCTGCTCAGAGTCCAGGGCTCATAATTGTGACGAGGACAACAGAATGTTTGTTTCAAGTCCGACCTAAACGTTTCCCTACCCTTCAGTGTGTTCCATGTTATGACTTTACATGCCAGCATCCGACCGAACGCCGTCGGATCACAGAATATAATTGCTGCGGCGGAGTGGAAGGTCCTGATACTGGCCTCAGATCAGGAAACGCCTCCGTGTGTCACCGAGGATGGCGGTTAAAAACAGCATGTGGTCATTTTCCTCTCCCTCTGAATCGGTATCTTCTTGCTCTTCCTCGCCCCCCCCCCCCCTGTTTTCTTCCTCACCCCCTCGTTTCGTTCAAGCCAAAGCCACCGTGCCGACCACACACACACACACACACACACACACACACTGAACCACACAGACTCTCAGCCACACCAAAGCGCGCCTGTCATCCAGTTATCGCCTCACAGATCAGCGGGTGAGTCGCCGGCCGGCAGCTACAGCTGAGGCAGCAGCAGTGTGTGTGTGAGGTTCTGGTGGAATGCAACATGAAAAAAAGCCTTTAACCCGTCCCTCGCTCACCCCTGCTCGCTCTCTTACACACACACACACACACACATACACTCTTGCTCAGACACACACACACCTTTCAGTGGAAAAGTGCTGAAGGCTCCGTTTTGAAGCTCTGCAAGGTTTCAGAGGAGCTTAGAAGCTGCATTTACCTATAAAAAGACACACACACACACACACATTAAATATTCAAGCCAACCTATATGGGCATCCCTTGACAAATACAATATTTGGGTGATTTTATTTTTTTTTATGGAAAGTGCAAATACACATCTCTTTTAGATATCAAAAAGTATGTGTTCGCACCGAGCGTATTTTAAGACATGCCTCAATTTTAACTGTATGTTTTCTCTATTTATGATATATTATGCATTATCTTTATATATATATATATATATATATATATCATTGTATTGTCTATTTTTCACACACATACAGGCATGTGTGTGTGACAGAAAATAAAAAATCAGATGGCAGACAAATCAAATCAGAGCCTGAGAAGTAAAAAGCAATTTTATTACATCAAATTTGTGAAATGATTCATATTTTCTGTGTATTTGCAATTACCCGGATATGAGAGATATAGATTTAAAGCTATAGGTACATAGATATGAAGCAACTAGTGTGTACAACGAGTATTCTATCTATCTATCTATCTATCTATTAATCTATCAGCTATCTATCTATCTATCTATCTATCTATCTATCTATCTGTCCAACCATATGTGTCAATCACTCTGCCTATCTATACATCTGTATCTGCGGGGTGTATCATTATATGTGGTCACAGCTGCTCTCCAGCTCTTAACACACACACACACACACACACACACACACACACACACACACACACATCCAGCTGCTCGTGGCTCTCAGGAGACTCTCAGTCATCGTTTAGTCTCATCTGCCGGCCGCATAGATCGTCACTTGATTTCAGTTTTACAATCGATCACAAAGTATCACGCGCTGCTGGGCTCACGTACACTGTGTGTGTGTGTGTGTGTGTGTTTCCCATTTTGCCGTGCTGATACATCAGCCATGACAGCTGACAGTTTGTGTGTGTGTGAGTGTGTTATCCATTATATGAACATTCTGAGTGTCAGGACCACCCGGCAGAGCTGTGACTGCACAGAGCTACCGAGCGGCGACGCCTGCTCCGCCGCCCGTCACAGGCTCCACCCACTCCCAGTCCCAGTTTACTTCCAATTTAAAACCAGCTGAGAGTTCGGACCCGGAGGGTGGGAGTCGTTGGAGGACTCATCTGAACTCTTCAGCGTGTGCGAGCTGATGAAAGCCGACCTCCAGCGGGGAACATGTGTGCTCAGGATGACGCCTTGATCCGTGGATTTGATTAGAGCTCCGATGAGAAACACGCCGTGACCTCAGACAGGCACGCAGGCCAGACCGCGGCCACGCCCCCCCCTCGCTCCCGCTGACATCACGGACTCCCCCCAAAACTCTGGGAACACGAGCTAGCCCTCAAGAGTTACTTAAAAAAACGTTCTCAAACAAACGCCCCCTCCCTAAAAACTGCTGTAAAAATAACATATTAATGATGAGCAGCAACTTTGATTTTGAGGCATTCTTAGTTTTTCTGCAGTGACAGATTTTTAAAGCAAACTCTCTTATTAGTTCCTGGTGGCAAAAAGCGTCTCCTTCCAAAAGACTGCTGTAAAAACATCATATATCAATCATTTTTCCAACTTTAAATGAGTCAGTCTTGTTAATCAGCTTCAGCCTGAAAGATACATATCAAATATCAAATGATTTTAGGGGATTTTGACCCTTCAAATGGTCAAAAAAACGTCCCCTCATTGAATTTAAGGCATTCTTATTTTTTCTGCAGGGATAGATTTGATAGCAAACTCTCTTATTAGAATCTAGTTAGCTGTAATTTAAGAACACACACCCAAATTTCAAATTGTAAAGAAGATGAACGTCCTTTAGAAAAATGTAGCTATATTTATCCAACACGGCCAAAATGGCTTGAAAGTGATGTGGACAAAAATGGCCCCCAGGAACTCTTAAGGTCTAGACGACCACGTTTGGGTCACGTGTTGGCCTTGACATGCTAACATTTATTTGTTGTCGGCTATCGCGCTTAAATTATATTCTCAAACAACAACAAAAAAATCCTCAAATTACCTGTCAGGTTATCAGGAAGTGAACCTGCATCGGCCTCCGTCTGCCGCGTTAACCCGCTCTGATGTGTCTCGCATCAAATAGGACGCCGTCACACACACACACACACACACATGAGGGAAACCAAACATCTGGTAGCGCACACACACACACACATGAAGCCGCTTCCTGCTCACATGTGAGTCGTGTGTGTGAGAGCAGCTGATATTCCTCAGCCCTTCTGTGGGACGTTTGGACTCTTATCTGTGACGGCGGCCGGGTTTCCCGCGGGCCTTGAACCTCCCGTCAGCTCCGATACGAGCGGCGGCACAGTTGAAAGCGCTCGATTAGCGACCAGAGGAGACGTGGAGGAGGCGGCGTGTCGGCCGCGGCGCCGCCTGGTGGCCGGGTGTGGCTCCGCGCGCCGGGACTACAAAGCAGAGGCAGCTGGGAGCGAGGCATGATGGGAGTGATGGTTTCAAGATGGCACCGCGGGGGGAGGCCTATTTTCCTCCTTGCTTCTCTTTTCATCTCTAAATATAAATCTCTGCGTCCATCGATCACGGGGTCGCTTCCCGTCTCCTCGCATTCCTCCCTCCGTCATCCACACTTCTTTGTCTTCCTTTTGTCTTTACTGTTATTCCCTCTTTCCTCCTTTACATACATCACAGCAATGACATTTATATTTTCTGTGTATTTGCAACGAGCCAGATATGAAATATAAAACAATAGGTGTCTGTCTGTCTGTCTGTCTATCTAAGGTCTATCCATCTATCTATCTATCTAAGGTCTGTCTATCTATCTATCTATCTATCTAAGGTCTCTATCTTTCTATCAATCTATATATCTATATCTTTCTATGGTCGGTCTCTCTACCTATCTATCTATCTATGGTCTATCCATCTATCTATCTATTTATCTATCGATAATCTATCTAGCTATATAGCTATGTATCTATCTATCTATGGTCTATCTATATCTATCTATCTATGGATCCATCCTTATGTCAATAAATCTGCCTATCTATACATCTGTATCTGCGAGGTGTCCCATCTTTTCCTCTCCTCTGCTTATCTTCTATCACTCTATTCCTCTCTTCCTCTCGCCCCTTTCCTCCTTGTAGCCACTTTGTTTTCCTCTTTGTTCCTCTCCCTCATCTTCACCCTTCACCTCTACTTTTCCACCCATCTTTTCTCTGCCTCGCTCGCTCCCCCCTCCATCCCTCGCTCCCTCCTTCCCTCCCCTCCTCCCCCCTTTCTTCTAATTGCGCTCAGGAAGCTGCCAGATATTGCGAGGTGTAATGTGCTGTCTGATTCCTCTCTAAGTGTTCTTAAATGATCGCTATTTATTTGTCAAGCCAAGCGTTGAGCGCTTATTAAGGAGAAATGCTTTGAACCGCTTTGTGTGTGTGTGTGCGTGTGCGTGTGTGTGTGTGTGTGAGGAGCGGGGGGGAAGATGGAGGAAGTTGTCATTGGCGACTGTGTGGATGTTTGCTGTGATCTATCCCTCAGGTTTTTCACACACTGGCATCATTTTCACACACACACACACATGCACACAATGTGACATTTTTTCTGTGTGTTTTGTGTTCTGTGACGTGATTGGCCGCCTCGTGCTTTGACTTTGATGCCCATCAGCTGTTTTGGGTCTGCGCGCCAGATTGGTAGGACTTAAAAAAATGTGCTTGAAGGAATGAAAGGAGCGCATATTTTCAAAAAGGGCGCATTTTTCCTGCATAAATTGTCGACATGTGCGGAATATGCACCTGTGGTTGCCGTGGGAACGTTTGTAGTGATGTTTCGCCACATGGATCATTAATGGTTTGGACTCAGCAGCGCCCCCTTTGGCCACTCCCAAACACTTTGTCTCCAGTTGAAAGTCTTTGATGTGGAGGTATTTAGGATTTTCTCTCATTAAAGCTTGTTGAAGGCGCCTCGTTAACACACGCCATTTTTTTTAAGGTTAAAAACACCGAGGAAATAATGAAGTGGGAGCACAGTGAGTGTGTTTGTGTGACTGATTGAAACGCTTCATTGATGGCGTTGTTATTAGTGGATGTAAACACGGCGACTTCCTGAAAATGTGTCGTGCAGAGACGATTAGTCAATCATTAATTAGTCGATCACAAATTAATAGCGAGAACAAATACAGTCGTTATTGAAGCATCCATCACGCCGAGCAGCCACACATTAGTGTTTCCTCCGCTGGGACCATTTGTTGCGTTTTCTCTCTGAAACTTTTCCACCGTTTTCTCGGCGTAAAGCTTTTAATTAAACCTGGTTACAGAGTTCTGGCTTTGGTTTGTAGACTCTGCTGGTTCTTCTTCTTCTCTTTTTTTTCTCCACCGTCTCTGGTAGCAGCCGCGGGGCCTCGGTCCCTCAGGAGGGGGAGCGCGCGCGCGTGTGTGTGTGTGCGTGCGCGGTGCATGTGTGTGTGTGTGTCAGCTGGAGCGAAGCTGGCGTACAGGTGCGCCGCTGCCTCGCCAGCACTTCCTGGTAATTAATGACTTCTTCCTGCCTCTCTCTCTCTCCCTCTCTCTCTCTCTCTCTCTCTCTCTCTCTCACTCTTTCTCTCTCTCTCGCTCCGTCTCACGTCGCCGGCCGGTGGAAATTGATGACATCTGAGCGTTTTGCTTTTTCAGTCACATGAGGACAGACGCTCGAGTGGGAGACACTGAGGAGAAGGCGGGAGAGAGTGTGTGTGTGTGTGTGTGTGGGGGGGGGGGTCAGGAAGCAAAAAACTTCTCCAGACTTTTAGTTTGAAATCCTGGTCATCTTAAAGGAACGGTCACATATGTTTGTTTTGTTTTTGGATGTTGTGGTGACTTGCCTGCAGGTGACGCGATTCACGAGTGTTTCAATGCGCCTCGGAGCTGCAGCTGGAGTTGCCGTGGCAACCAGCCGCGCGCAACGCTCGCAATCTCGGGGTTGAACCCTCTCAGCCGGGGGTCCCGGATTCGCCCTCACCTGCAGGGGTTTTTCGGGGCGGAACACTCAGGAGCTGCGGCTCCACATCTGGGTGCTTTTGCAGCTGCGCTTTTAGAATCGCAGAGGTTTTCGCCGGCGCTTTGATTCCAGCGACGCTTCCCGTGTTCACTTTTCCAGATTCTGAGGGGTGTGTGTGAGCCCATGTGATGGTGTGGACAGAAAATATCAGGTTTCAGTGTTGGATGGCGGCTCCTCCCTCAGCTGGGTGAAAAGTGGGCGTGTCCGGGCTGCGACTAATTAAAGTGCTCAGCCTTTTTGGGTTCCTGGAGCCCCCAAATATTTTGGATCTACCCAGGGAGGCAGTTTGAATGAACAGTGGAAACTGCTTTTTAAAAAGCACTATGGCATTTATTCACTCTTTGAGGCGAAAATAATAGCTTGCAGTTGCAACTTCTTGTGCGATATACTCAATTTCAAGTGTTAACCCGAACCTGCGAGGACATTTGGCAGAGCAGCTTCCTGCAGAGGTTTCACATTATGGAGAAATGAATGGTGTCGCCCACTGAAACAGTTGGAGGCTCATCATTTGAAACGGATGCGGATTGTGTTGAGTTTGCATTCACAGCGTCGTGCAGTAACTTTGAACAATGCAAACGGCAAAAACAACCCTTGAATGAATGACGATGAATGACACTTGTGAAGCAGATGTGATTAGAGGAGAGAAGAGAAGTCCTGTTACCCTCCATGGTTTATGGAGATGAAGGTCTCAGACACGTCTGAGTGGAAATCATCCTATTTCTGTAAATGTCTTGAAAGGATATTTTATTTTCACGGACCCCTTACGATTACACAGTTCTCTCTAGCTTCTTTATGTAGTCTTTATTTAAAATATGTTTTCATACATCTCTCAGCATTAGCATTAATTGATACTTTTTCATCTATTCTATTCTATTTTATTCTATGTTTACGGTGTAGAATTTTGTAGTATGTCTCGTACGATGACAATAAAAAGTCTAGCATCACAATTTAGCATTGCTAATTAGCGTCACTCCTGCTAGCTAA
>CAESWR010000839.1:394611-405099 GCA_903171835.1 Mullus surmuletus
ATTACGCATCCTGGCAACAGGCGACAAAGTGAGACACAAGATGAAGCAAAACCTTCCTAGCAAGCAGCGTCCTCCTCTGCCGGAGGAATAACAATGCTGCAGCGACTACTTGGGTTGAGAGCTCCAAACTCTAACGCTGCTTGTATGGTTTCGCCACTGCGGTTTAAGTCAGTGTGTTGTGTGCACGTGTGCATTAAGACGCGGTATAAGTTTCACCCCCGAGGCTCATTGTCCACCAGTGATTGCACAGCACAGAGGCACGACTATGTAGGAAATACACTTTCACTTGTGACAGCTTCTAAAAAATATATCTGAATCCGTCCTGAAGGAGGAGAGAGGAGCAATTTGTTGTTTTTTTGCTCGTTTAAAATACTAAGTGTTGAGTTTAAGAAGGTCACTGAGGGAGTGCTTAAAGTACAGGCTCAAAAGTGTGTGTCCACCCTGTTAATACCTCCAGTAATGTTGTGTGTATAGTTCTAATGGTAGGTCAGGCGGCAGGACTTTAAACAGGGGGACTGCACTTGTTTTTGTGGAGGAAAACACATTCACTGTGGCAGGAAAATCAGTAATATTCAGAAATCAAAGCTATCGTTATGGCGTCTCCTCACTACTGCTCAGCTTGGTGACGCACGCTTAACTTTATCAGGCAGTGAAACCATTTGTTCCTTTGGAGCGAGTGTTAATATAAGTGGGGCGACAATGAGCCAAAAGGGGGAAAAATATACCGTTGTTTCGCTCTAAATCTCTATCGGCAGACGAAGATTGCTCTCTGCTCCCGCGCCGTCGGGTCGCGTGCGCTCCCTCAGTTCACGCGGCATGCTCGGATCATCAGCAGCTGCAGCAGGATGAAGAGCGGCGAGACGATGAGGCCGAACCACAGGTCTCTGGCCTGCTCCTGCTCGGCCAGCTTCTGGCACAGCAGCACCTCGCACACCAGCTTCAGGCTGAGCACCGTCAGCACCCAGAGGAGCCGCAGCACCGCCAGCCGCTTCTCGTTCTCCTGGTAGAGGCGGATGGACACGATGGCCGTGAAGTAGGTGCTGAGGCCGTCGGCGGCGAACAGCGGCACGAACACCAGCCACCAGCTCAGCTTGGGCGTGAAGTCGTCGGCTCGCAGCGCCACCAGCATGCTGAAGACCAGCAGCGCCAGCAGGTGGAGGAAGAGTTCAAAGGTGGCGAAGCCCAGCCACTGGACCAGCTCCCGCAGAGAGAACAGCATGGTGGAGGAGCTGGGGGGGGGCGGGGGCTCAACCGGGGACGGACTCACTGAGGACGGCCGGGTGGCGGCTGCTCAGCCCCGCTCACAGGTGGGCGTGCTCCAGAGTTAGGGGTTGGGGGGGGCGGAGGAGGGGGGGGGGGTGGAGGTGGAGGCTGCCTGGGATGGAATGGTGAGAGATGAGCCGCGTCGCTCTGGGTTACATCTTCACGTCCACTCTGAGGATGACGAGGAGGTGAAGGCAGGAGGCCAGCCCCGTCTCAGCCCCGTCTCAGCCCCGGCTCAGCTGCTCTCAGACACCTGCCAGGAAGATCACACATCATCACGTCAGGCTGATGCAGATGCAGATGCAGATGTGAAGCAGACACACAAACACAAACACAAACACACTTCCTGTGAATCCCACACACTGTCAGCTCCGCAGTGGCTCAGCTTCCGGTGTGACTCCACTTTAAGAAGACACATTAAATCCCAGTCAGAAGTGACTGAGTGTTAGAGGAGCCAGAAGATGCCGGGGGGCTTCAGTGTTAGCTAACCACAGCCGCTCGGAGAAGATCCCGCTCCTCCTCCTCCTCCTCCTCCTCCTCCTCCTCTCGACACGTCGCGCCTCCGAGCGTCCCCCGGTGTTTACGTCACTGCGGGGCGACGTGAACTTACAGCTCAGCGCCGCTCGGCCGCTGTTCCCTCCATCGAAGCTGCGGCGGAGACCGTCAGGACACACGGCTAAGCAGACGTTAGCATCTTCGCTCTCTTCCACTCAGCCGTGCGCGAGCTCTCGCGAGACTCGCCGCGAGAGTACGGTGGCCGAGAGGAGCGGGCGCTTCGATGGAGGTTTTTTTTGTGTGTCATCTCATGTTTTTGGGTTAAACGCAGTGTTTTTTTTCCAAAAGGGGGGTTTTAGCAGAGAAATGCTCGGAAGAATTGTTTGGTAGTTGGTTTGTTTGTGTTTTTTTTATTTTTTTAGTTCTTTTTTTCAGGGTTACAGTGGATCAAAGTGCTGTACAGGGAGATAAATAAAACGGAAATAATAAAAATAAAAGAATAAAATACAAATGAAATAACAAAAATACAAATGGAATAATAATAAAAATACAAATGAAATAATAAAAATACAAATAGAAGAATAAAATACAAATAAAATAATAAAAATACAAATGAAATTACAAAAATACAAATAGACGAATAGAATACAACAGATTAGAAGACACAAAACGGCTGCACAATTAAACAAAAATAAAACAATAAACCAGCAGCAAATAAAACAATAGAACAGAAATAATAATAATCATTTTGCGTATTCTAATGTTCATTAATCTCACGGAGAAACGTCGTCTCACTCCAAATGTAACCGGATGTGGTTAAAAATGATTTTATTATGGTTATATGATTAAGCCGCTAGGTGGCGGCGGCGCGCTGTCAGCTCGCGCAGCGCCAATGAAACCGTAGAAGAAGAAGAAGCCGCAGCAGCAGCACAGTTTGCTGAAGTGCGGACAAGTCGCTGATTCGGACCGTCGCAGGTAAGAACCGTCGCTCCTCTTCGCCTCCGCGGCGTCTTTCTCGGGTTTTTGGCCTCAAGGTTCGATTTAAACCGCGTGACGTCACTGAATAAAGAGGTTTGAGCCGCCAAGGTGAGTGACGTCTTCCAGCGCCAAAACACACTCAAAGTTTCAGGAAAAATGGCACAAAAAAACAGTTCTGTTTCCGGTCGCTGTTTCTTTGGGTGTGAATTTCCAATTTCAGGTAATTTCATGTCATAATTGGACCTCACTCTGCTATCAGAACATTTATAACCGAGTATAAACATGCTAAAATAGGACAACATTGACATACAGCACCATAGTTGCTCCTGGCAGGAAGCTGCAGTGTTTATTCATGCATATTATTGCACATTAATGACTCATTGCTGAGTGTGAACACCTACTTTTCATACCTTTTTCCCGCGTTGTCAGTGTGTTTTATGACAAACACAAGTGAGCAAGTGATAAGATGTGCAGTGTTTCTCTGTGGTATTTGACCTTCAGACTGCAGACTGTGGGACACAAGCCGAGCTGCTGTTGGTAGAAGCAGCTTCACGCATGCTTGCTCGCTTTGAGCGCTGGCTGAGCTGAGACGAGGAACAATGAGCCGCTCGGAAAGCCGTGAAGACAAACCAGACGCTGACCTGTCTCTGTCTCTGTCTCTGTCTCTCTGTCTCTCTGTCTCTGTGTCTCGTGTGTTTCAGTGCTACGATGGAGACGCCAAACGATGTTGCCATCCACAGCGGCTACTTCCACCCGACGCTGCGGTCCTGGCAGACCTGCAACACAAACCTGCGCGCCGACAATCTCATCTACCCCATCTTCGTCACGTAAAGCACACGGCTTCTCCGGCACAGTTTTGAGATCATGGGCAGATGAGACGTGTGTGTGTGTGACTTTGATATTTTTGTCCTCTGGGCCGCAGAGACAGTCCCGACGCCGTGGAGCCCATCAACAGCCTGCCGGGTCAGGCCAGGTGAGCGGCGCGCCTCGGCATCCCTCAGCTTTCTGGGCAACTCGGAAAAGAAAAAGTCTAACAAAGGCCGCACGGCAGCTGTGGGCGAGCGCGGGGTGCAGCCCGCAGATAAAAGGCCTCAGTCAGGGCGGATCGGGCGCCAAAAACCCTGGACAAGATAAGAACAGCAGACGTTAGAATGGAACCGGCTCATTCAGTTTTCAAATTGGTCAAACTGCTGCGTGAATAAACAGTGAACACAAACAAACATTCAAAGACACCTTGTTGGAAAATGCGAAAAATGTAATATTTGAGCTTATTTTCAATATTTTGATTCAACAGACGGAGTCAAATCGAATCTATCTCATCGTGTTCTACATTTTGGTGATATTTTATCATGTGTGAAAAGGGATCAACAGAATGAAGTAACACTTTTACATTCAGAAATTCCCTTTTTCTTCACATAGGCTACGTTTACATGCAGACAATAAGCCTTTTCTAAGCAGAATATTAGCAATAATCCGGTCGCGCAGCCATTTAAAAACCAATAAACCATTTGAATTTTTTTTTAAAACCCTCATCTTCCCCCTGAGTTGCTCCTTTTCTAAGGCGAGTATTTGATCATGAATCCTCCTATCAGGATCTCCACATCAAACACTTGATGGAACACACTTTCAGAGTGAGGAGGAAACCAATCACTGGCGGATTACAATCGCCGTGGAAACAGGAATAACTGTTTGCTCAGGCATGGAAACGCCTCATTCCCAATGTGTGTGTGTCGTCTGGGCAGATATGGAGTGAACAAGTTGGAGGGAATGCTGAAGCCGCTGGTGGAGAACGGCCTCAAATGTGTCCTGATTTTCGGCGTCCCCGCTAAAGTAGCAAAGGTTGGTACCGAAAACACTTCCTACTTCTTCTTTGATCTCCCTCAGCGTTTCGTGTCTGGGCATTTGCTGGGGGCGTCCTGATCAGATATTGATATCGGATATCGGTCCAATATCAGCAAATGTTTATTTTATTTTATTCAATGTATGTAATGTATGTATGTATGTATGTATGTAAGTAAGTCATTGGTTAATAATCAATAATAATAATCAATGGGTCAGTCTTTCTCATAGCTACTGTTGCTGACTGTTGTTCTCTGTTTGAGTAATATCACTTCATCAAGCCTTTTCTAACATTCCATACTACAACATAAGTCATAAAAGTATGTGTGATTTCTGCTGATATGCATCGGATCAATATCGGTATCGGCGATACTCAAGGCCACAATATCGGTATGGTATCCGATCCGAGGCTCTGAGCGTAAAGCATTTCATGCACTAAATAAGGGAGAAACAACCTTTCAGACGGGTTGATGAGTGATATTTTCCCCCCCGTGCGTCAGGACGACAGAGGCTCCGGCGCCGACACCGAAGACACGCCGGCCATCCAGGCGGTGAAGAAGGTCCGGTCTGCGTTCCCGGAGCTGCTGGTGGCGTGCGACGTCTGCCTGTGTCCCTACACGTCACACGGCCACTGCGGTGAGCGGCCGCTTCAATTCCCCCGTTTATTCTCAGACGAGACAGAGGCGGGAAACGCTGATCTCTCCTCCTGCAGGGATCCTGAACGACGACGGGACTCTGAACAACGCCGCCAGCTGCAATCGGCTGGCAGAGGTGGCGCTGGCGTATGCCCGAGCCGGTAATCCCCCCCCCCACACACACACACACACACACACACACACACACACACACACACACACACACACACACTTCCTGCTCTTTTTTTAAAGTTCCAATGGGGAGTTTGGGCCGAGTGTGAAGACGGAGTGTGTTTGCTGCTCGGCAGGTTGTCATGTCATCGCGCCGTCGGACATGATGGACGGGCGAGTGCGAGCCATAAAGCAGGCGCTGCTCTCCTTCGGGATCGGAAACAAGGTGGGTTTGAAGGAGGAGTCATGGAAGCTCGGCAGGTTTGGATGCAAAGAAACGTCCGGAAATCGCAAAACACACACTCGGTTTATTTGAAATAAGAAAAAACAACAGAGGTGTCAAGTAACAAAGTACAAATACGTCATTACCTTTCTTCAGTAGAAATATTTGGGTATCTATACTTTACTGGAGTAATTATCTTTCAGCCGACTTTTTACTTCTACTCCTTACATTTAAAAAAATGACCTTGTTACTCCTATTTCATTTTTGATTGTTTCATCATCATTCAAAAAAAGACAAAAAAAACCAAAACCTTTCCAGATTAATTGTGAATTTGACTGGGTGGAATGTACCTTTCTTGAGTAGTACACATATGGTTCTTTGATGTATTTGCATTGTAGTAAAATGCCCATTGAAAATGGCAGTTTTCGCAGCCTAAGCTTTTGTCCTGAATGGCTTGTTTTTTTCTCTTACAAAACTTTTACATTTTATACTTTAAGTAGTTATAAACCAGTACTTTTACACTTTTACTTGAGTAAAAAGCTTGAGTTGAGACTTCAACTTCTATAGAAGTATGTTTAAACCCTAGTATCTACACTTCTACCTGAGTAAAGAATGTGAATACTTCCTCGTCGCGGCCTGCAGGTGTCAGTGCTGAGCTACAGCGCCAAGTTTGCCTCCTGCTACTACGGGCCGTTCAGGTGAGTAAAGGCGTCTGCGTCACGACCGTGTTCGCCCTGCTGGAGGTGAAGCTGACATTTGCTGCTCTGGTCGCACGCAGAGACGCCGCTCAGTCCAAACCGGCCTTCGGGGACCGCCGCTGCTACCAGCTGCCCCCCGGCGCCCGAGGCCTCGCCATGCGCGCCGTGGTGAGTCGCGCTCATTTCAATCCAATTCCAGTTCAAAACTACTTTATTAGTCCTACAGCGGGACATTCATTATAAGCAGGTTGTCGTGGATACATAAAATCATACACAATAAATAATCAAACACACATCAAACAATATCATATACAAGGAGCTAAATGAAGAATAAGTAAATAGATTTAAAAAAGACCCATGTTTGAATAAACCCAGATGAAGAAGGCCGGAAGTCACTGCTGATGAACCACACTGATGGTGAGGAGCTCATACAACCTCATGTCAAAAAAATCGGAACTATCCCTTTAAATCTGAGATGGTCATCATAAAAGGTGCCCAAACATGTGTATGAGGAGACACTCTCGAGCCTTTGGTTATGTGTAATGCACTCACTAGGAACGTCCTTACGACGTCTGACATCAATCATCAACTCCTTTTGTTTTGGATACGTTTAAATCCAAAAAGTTCCCATCACACCACAGGAGGAAATCAGCCAGGCCACTCTCGCACTGTGTCCTCTGAAAATGTTACCAGCTAACTGCTCCGAGCCGACACTGACATGGTTTCTCACCTGGTTTTTCTTCGCCACAGGAGCGAGACATGAAGGAGGGAGCCGACATGCTGATGGTGAAGCCCGGCCTGCCGTACCTGGACATCGTGAGGGAGGTCAAAGACAAGGTGAGGGTCCGGCGGAGAGACACTTCCTGTTCCTGTTTGCGTGCGGTGCATCATGGCGCCTCCCTCTCCCCCTCTGCAGTTCCCCAGTCTCCCCCTGGCGGTCTACAACGTGTCGGGGGAGTTCGCCATGATGTGGCACGGAGCGCAGGCCGGAGCCTTCGACCTGCGGGCGGCCGTGATGGAGGCCATGACGGCGTTCCGCAGGGCAGGTGAGTTGGGTTGTGGTGTGTCGCCATGGCAACACCTGTAGACTATCATGAACATATACTCTCGATCGGGGCACTGGCAAGGAGGGATGGGTGTCGTTAAGCGAGTATCTCTACCACCGTCCACCATTTCCATGCGAGCAACACGTTTCTGACAACGGGAAGGTCCTCAAGCGGCGAGCGTTGGACTGGTGGAAAAAAAAAAAAGAAAATCTCGTCCTGCAGCTTTAAGAAAACTGACTGAAACTGTTTATTTTGTGAAAAAGAAGAAGTACATGAAGAACAGCTGAGTGCCAAATAAGTGGAGGAGCCCCTCACGTGACACCAGCGGCGCCTCCATCACTGCGCCGGCTCTTCCTCTGTCGGGTTTCCCTCGGCCTCCTCTTCTCCCATCGCCTCCTCCTCCCCCTCTGCCGCCACCGCCGCCGCTGTCTCTTCCACCACTCGTATTCGCCACGCGTCCTGATTGACGGCGGCGTTGGAGTTGGGCGCCGCCAGTCCGTCGTAAGTCCTGATTATGGGCTCCTCGTCCTCCGCCGCCCCCCCGCTGCCCTCGCCCTTCCGCCCCATCTGCTTGTCCCGGCGCTCCTTGCACTTGCGGAGGCAGGGGGTGCACAGGTCGCTCTCGTGCACCACGTGCAGGTCGTCGTCCTTGCGCCCCTTCCACCTCGTCCCCCTCCCGTCCTCCGGCAGCGGGTTGCCCTGCACGTTGACGTAGGCCAGGTTGGGCAGGTTGATGAGGAAGTCCGGCAGCTTGACGAAGGCGTTGTCGTACAGCGCCAGCTCCTGGAGGTTCTCCAGGCCGGCCATGCTGGCGGGCAGGTCGTCCAGCTGGTTGAGCCCTAGGTTGAGGACCCTCAGGTTGGCGAGGGAGCCCATGGCGTCGGGCAGACCGTCGAAGGTGAGGCGGTTGTTGGCGAGGTCGAGGTAGATCAGCGACGCCAGGTTGCAGACGGCCTCCGGCAGCGACTCCAGCTTGTTGCTGTGCAGGTCCACCCAGCGCAGCGGCACGAAGTTGCCGAAGAAGTCCGGGAGTTTCTGCATCAGGTTGCGGCTGAGGTCCAGCTCGTCCACCGTGGTCAGCTTGAGGAGACACTTGGGGAAGATGGTGATGCCCATCCTGCTGAGCGTCAGCCGCCGCCACCCCGGCAGCGTCATGCGCACCTGCTTGCGGGCGTCTTTGAGGGTCACCTTGGTCCCCTTGGCCTCCTTTCCTTTGGCCATGGCGCTGCAACACAGAGATCTACCGCGTCACTCACTCTCACCTGATCTCCTCGGCAACAAGCTGCGCTCGTGTTTATGGGGCCGCTCAGAAGATCACGCCACAATCACGCCAACCGTTCTTTGGCATGTTCTTTTTAAGGAACAGTTGGTTTTTGCCCCATAGTTTCTGTCTTTAGTTTGTATTGTAATTCGGGATTCGATTGTCTCAAATGTTGGCGGCCATTGCTGGGCTACTGGCTTTGATGTCCCATTGTGATGTCATGAAGGAGCCCTTTCATAAAGCACCTTCTGATCTCTGAAGGCCTCTGCACTCCTGAGTACCACGTTTAGTGTTTTAGTCCTTTAGCTGAAACATTGCACAGTAAATGCTCAAACTCTTGACATGAAGAATTACCATTTAAATCCACAAACAACGTGTGTGTAATCCGGGGCCTAAAACGACCGGAACCAGAAAATAATGACTTTCTTTCCATTTAAACCCATTCTTTTTTTTACCCCATGGGGGTCTACTGGAAGGGGCGGGACTTCACCACTCCTTGGGTCATTCTTAATCACAACCACAACTCAAATACCGTGTGTTTCTTTGTCCTTGCGATTCCCTGGTCGCACCTCGGCGGGCAGATTGCAGGACAGCCAGAGACGCTGGCGTCACTTCCGTCAGCGCTGTGTCCTTTCAGGTCATGAACACTCAGGCGGTGGCTTTAACACGCTGCCACAACCAGCAGCAGCGTTGCCATGCGCACCAGATGATCCAACGCATCAAAGCCACTCAGTGTGCAAGCCTAGCAACTGTTGCTAGGTCAGTGACTTTAACGTGTGCTGCATAGCAATGCTCGCATTTCATTTACTTCTTAAAAAAAAAAAAAAATCCTAGCTGCACCAGCGCTGATGTCATCAAGTTAGCATTCGTGCTACATGTGATGCTGACAAGTATTTATGGAACTATGAGAGCAGAAGTTAGGGTTGTTTTTTGTGCGGAGTGGGCGGAGCTTCTCATAGTCTCCTAAAATGTTTCCACAAAGACTGAGTTTTTGGTTTCTTCTTGGGGTCGACCATCATCTCCTCCACCATGTTGAGCCTGTCCGTCAGGTTGCCGTTGGTGGTGTCCGTCACCTCCAGGCTCCTCTGGATGGCGTTGAGAGACTCCATGAGGCAGAACCTCTCGGCCTGCCGGTGGCGCCGCTCGTTGGCCAGGTCCTGCCGCGCGCGCTGCAGCTTGGCCAGCAGGATGGACGTCTGCTCCTGCTGCTGGGCCAGCAGAGTGGACTTCTCCTCCTCCCACTGGTGCTTCTGGATCTGCAGCAGCACGTTGGCCCGGGCCAGCGCCACCTCCATGGCGTCCCTCTGCTCCTCGTCCGTCTCCTCGCCATCAGTTGGCACACACTCGTCTCCGCCTTCCAACATCGCGCCGCTCGTGCCTGCTGGAGCTGATGTGTCTGAGCTTCCTGGACTGGGAGGATTGGGCCTCCAGCTCCCGCTCTGCAACACGACGCTCGTCTGGAGTCCCCGACTTCAGCCTCCCAAGCCTTGTTCTCTGCGCTCTGCTCTGACGCGCTCTGAGCTTAGCAACTGTTGCTGGGTACACGGACAAGGCTTTGATTGCCAGTCGCCTGGCAACAGCTGATGGACACAGGTCGGCCTGACAAACTCCACAAATACACTTCTGAAGAATACGTCTCCGCCACTTTTGTGTTGCAGTCGGATGTAGGCGAGTCAAATCAAAGGGTTGTCATCGCCATGGTTACTCGTACTGCCACCAAAAAGACGCCGCGTTCCGCTCACACTCACGCCTCGTGTTTTGGCTCCTCGGTGGGAAATGAGTTGCTGCTGATCTTGCCGGCTTTTTGAAGCGCACTGAGGCCACCTGGTGTTCACTTTCATCAACACACACACACTCTTCAATCGCATTTCAGGTCCCT
>CAESWR010000840.1:0-12976 GCA_903171835.1 Mullus surmuletus
GAAACAGCACTAATAATTGACTCTGACTTTTTGACAAAGTTAAACACTCACGTAGATCATCCATGATGCAAAACGATCTTTGAGGTTATACAGCACACAAGGCTCGTTGAGGTGGGTCATCATGGCCATGTCCTCAATTTTATCAAACTTGGGAGGGTTCATGGGGTGGATGTCGTCCTCTTTTACAGTGACAGACTGCAAATGAGGTTTAAAGTAAACCATGAAGTTTTGTTTTATTTTATAATATTTCAGTCTTAAGCAAAATGTGTATATCAAGACTTCAGCTAGGAGTGTCAGTTCACTAACCTTTCCTCCAAGAGTCTCAATTGTTGCTTTGCCACCCTCCTTTTTGACAAGTTTACCCTTAAGATACATCTCATCCGCATCCACCACAAAATAGGCAGTTTTGGCATCAAACGGCGTGTTCTGAGCCTCAATCCTCTCCCTTTCTGGTTTACGGAGGTAAATGGCCGCAGGGCCGTACTGCTCCATCTCTGCGTCTGTGCTCATGATGGCACTTTAATGGGCACTGAAAGCAGGATTTTGAATTAATTAAGATATATTTATTACAAATATTACTTTGGTAACTTGAATTTTAATGTTATTTTTACAATCCCATACCTCTTCTTATCCCAAATGAGTTGCACAGAAGGTGTTATAATCTAAAGATGACACAAGACACATTCAAAATTTGAAAATGTTCTTACTGCCTTGTGCGATTATTAGACTTGAAGCGGTTCCTATAATATCCATGATAATGATCATGAAAAATAATCTAAAAATCAAAATAACTTTTCAGCTGTTCTTTACCAGCAATGTTCTGTTTCAAATTAATTTCTTGCACAATATCAAGAAGGAAACATGAATTTATATATACATGATTACGTGGCATGCCAAAATTACATGATTTAAAATTAACTTTTAATTAAATGTAAATTAAAATTGAAATAGATGAGCATTAAGACACTAACCTGGATGGGATGCCTGTCAGTTCTAGGAGGAGACTCAAGCTGCTGCTTTTATAGAGGCTGCAACTGTCTTGTCAGCAGTTGTGCTCCACTCGATTTGGTCAAGCATTCATGTCATCCTGAAACCCATCTTGTGACATTTCAGGTTTAATAAGCTTTTCATGTCTATATGTCACCACAACAGTGTAATGATATTACTTAAAGTACACAAAGAGTTCTGTTGCAAAGAAAAAGTATGATCATGATTAGGATTTGTTAAAAACAAGGAGAGTTAAGAGGAAGATGGCAATGCTGAACATGTTTAAATTGGACATAAATTTTAGGGCACCTGAACTCATTGCTCAGAAATGCCGTCAAATGTCATTGGTATAAGATGTCAGAGGCTGCCCAAATTTCAAATCTTTGAGATACAATACACAATTGTTTCAGGGACATCTAAGAAGAAGAAAAAACACTAATTGTAATTCTAAAATTGTTGATGAATTGTAATGTTCTGTTAAGTACAGTGCCATGTGAAATAAGCTACATCTTTGCATGTGTTTTCTGCAGATACATGGGCTTAGTTGTATTTCTGCTCATAAAGCCAAGTGTGATATTCATGTCCAAAGTATGTCTCTAAATAGATGATGTGCCATACATCCTGTTTTCAAAACCATTCATTTGATCCAATAAATACATGTCCTGTAGTCAAATCAATTTATATTCTGACCTGCACAAGAAGGATTTATGATATGAGCTGGTCTCGACTTACCCTTGCTACTAAACACGCATTGCTAGGAGTGGAATATAATTTTGGAGAAGCACCCAAGGGTTGCTGGTATATGGTTGCAGGACATTAATGCATCTCATATTGCTCTAATAAAATGAATGTAAGGGCCCTTCCATAAAGTTCAAGTGGTATTACACCTTTCCTTACAAGGGCTTGTGGAACATTTGCCAACCCCACTGAGGATCTATAATAAGTGCCACTCGGATATCAAAGATCTTTTTCCAAGTATGTTGTTGCTGTTATGGAAAGTCTGCGTCCTTGAAAAACTATGTGCCTTTGGTTTTGAGAAATTGTCAGTATTTGCTCACTAAAAATGTGATCAACATAATCCAGACAGTTGCAGCTGTCCAACTGATTAGACAATGATCTTAGAACTACTTTTTCCATACATAAAAACAATTATCATGGTTCTGTACCCGCGTATCTGACACTGGTTTGGTTATGTGTAGGTGTGCATTGATACTTCTGATAATGCATTCAGATACATTCAGATAATGCAAAATACATTTGTTAGGAAATGATGTTACAAATATTAATAATCACTGCAATTAATCCTCTAGCTGGTTTGTTTTATTCACTTAAAAACACTCATTGACACTTTGTGTCGAAGGGATTTTACTCGGCGCCGATGAGCATGGCTGAGTGGCCAGAGAACAGCTGTGTCTGAGTGCTCTTGCTAACTGTCATCTCCCATATTTATAGCAGCATTTAGCGGTAACTCCCGGCATCCGTTTGTGTGTGTTTCTTTGTGTTGAGCGATTGCATGCATGTCAAATGTGCTGGCTACAAACCCTCCCCAGACACTTCTGCTTAATGTCAGTGTTTGGCCTCCTGAAGCCTGGGGAAGGATTCCAGTGCACTGTGTTGTTGTTCGGCAGACGGTTGCCATCTGCTGATGTGTAAAGCTGTCTGGGCTTTTGAAGGAAGCAAACAAGCCTTTGTCCCTGGACAGGTGAAGCGACATATATTAATGAATATTGATCAGTGTGATACTCTTCCTCTTTGCAACGGGTGAAGCTAAGATTATTTTGCCTTTATAAAATTCCGCCATATTTCTTTTTCCGTTATTTTGACTGGAAGTTTGATGAACGATCCCTCTACCATTTCCACAGTTTGGATCACGGCAGAGTAAATGCTGTGACTGCTTTAACTGACTGGAGACACGTTGGGGATCAACTGGGATTCCAGACAGAGGCCCAGCTCCGCTTCTTCTGTCTGGATTGCTAAATCCATGCTAATGTTACTAGATAAATGCTAACGTTACCGAGTAGATGCTAATGTTACTAAGTCTATGCTAATTTTACCAAGTAGATGCTAACGTTACTAAGTCTATGCTAATGGTACTAGATAGATGCCAACATTACTAAGTCCATGCTAACATACTAGCTGCTGGCACATCAAAGCCCAGCAGCAGAACTCCTCCTTGGCTGGGATTTTGCAACTACTACGCCCCGCCCACCCCCGCGCCGCAATTATCCTCCAGCTCGTCGATCGCCGCTGCAGGTGTCCTTTTTATTGACAACTGGAATGGGGTCACCCTACACAAATGAGATGGCGGGGGCTGTTAAATTACAGGTTGAATGCGGCAGAACAGGTGTGTTTTTAGATGGGCCTCGAAGGAGGTGAGGTGGGTGCAGTCATGGATGTGTTGTGAGAAGGAGTTCCTGAGGCAGACGAGGAGACGGCTCTGTCCCCCCGGCTTCAGAGGGACTGGATAAAATGCAGGCTGTGGTTGGCAAGAAGTGACAGTTGACAATATTCATGGTTGACACGAGCAGTTGTTGTTGTTTTTTACAACTACAACTTCCTCACTAAATCCAGTATTACTCACCTCCAATGTCTGCCCAGCAACAGGAGAAAAAGAGTTTACACTCAAAAGTACCCCATGTGCAGTAATTATATATGAAATATTCACCCAAGTGCAATATAGAAATATTGTGGAATGTATAGTATTTGTGTAGTGTGTGTGTGTGTGTGTGTGTTTAAACATGTTTTACTTGCTCCTTTTCCTCCATCTTTTCACTGTTTCTCAGGACTCCCCCTCACTGTGGATCTGTCCTTCCTGCTCAGGCTCCGTCGTTTCCCCTCGCGCTCAAACTCATCCACTGACCAATCGCGACACAGTACTTACCGAACTAACGTGCGCATGCGCTGTGTGACGACAGCGGAAGCAGCCGCGGACTCTCATGCTGTGACGTCGGAAGGCTAATGCTAGCAAACGCACCGCTTTCGTCAGTGTTTAACCTCAGACAGAATCTTCCCCGGAGGTCGAAATGCCGTCGTTAAACAGGAAAACGGACGTCATGTTCGTAAGTTGACTTTAATGTTCACAGTGTCGCCTTAAAAAACACCAAACAAAGTCGTTGGTTGCGAGCGAGTCAAGCATGCTAAGGCTAAGGCTAGTGCTAACGCTAAGGCTAAGGCTAGTGCTAACGCTAAGGCTAAGGCTAGTGCTAACGCTAAGGCTAAGGCTAAGGCTAGTGCTAGTGCTAAGGCTAAGGCTAAGGCTAAGGCTAAGGCTAGCTCGGTGTGTTTCGGCAGCAGATCGGAGCTGGTGCTGCACCGAGCAGAGCTACAAACCCCCGCGCAGGTCGACACAGCGAAGCCGCCTGAGTTTTTCGTTCGAAAGTGTTGGGTTTTAAGCTTCGGAACCAACATGGTTCTCCTCTCTTGAGGCCTCCTGAGCGTCCTGGACGAGGCCACCTGGCGGCCGTTAAAGGGAGGTGCAGTTTGGGGTTTGATTTGCCATCGACATTGACATTTGACCCCATGGTCTAATGGTTTCAAAGTGAGAAACTAAAAAATGTCAGTGGACTAATCTGGTGTCTAATCTTAATGTAATCTGCACACGGATTAGGTTCTGGCTTGGTTCTGGAGGTTTTTTTGATCATGGGTTAAGAGGGTGTGCTTGTGTAACTTTATGATGTATCTAAAGCTTGTCTTAGAGACTTCATATCTACCTACTTAATCTGTCTACCTATGAAGTTTTACCTATGGAACTAATAATATCTACATCACTTAATTTACTGTCTTAAGTATTATCTAACGGTCTCTCAGTCAATCTATTGTCATCAACAAAATTTGTAATGTGAAATCTATTTGCTCTCAAAGAAATAACCAACGCAGTCGATCCCACCAAGTGATTCCCACGACAAACCGAATAGATCACGTCAGAAATAGCGTGATTGTTATGACTGTTTGCAAGCTTGTCCTAGTTAATGGGATTCTATGATGTGATCTCTGGCCTTCCAGGAGGATGATGACCTGCCCTACGAGGAGGAGATTATCAGGAACCCATACTCTGTCAAGTGCTGGATGCGGTACATTGAATTCAAACAGAATGGACCCAAATCCACCCTGAACATGATCTTCGAGCGAGCTCTCAAAGAGCTTCCCGGAAGGTGAGTGATCTTAAATGTGTACCATCAGGTGCGATATGCTGCTCGTAATAAATCCTACTATCCAGATAAGGAAGTTGTATTCTGTATCGGGGCCACTACAGGGGGTGCAAAGAGAATTTTATGTGAGGCAAAGGTTGTGCATTTAGGTCAGTTAAAGTTTCAGAGTACACACCCAGGGCAGAGTTGCCAACTTGGTGGCAAATCCAGTGGATTGCAGGGTGTCCAGTGAGGAGGGTGAATCTGCTGTCCGAATCAGAGCAACACGCAGCTGACACTCTGGTGTCCAGCTTTCCCGGGGGATCCTTTTACCCATTAAAAATAGCTAAAATAGTTGCACAGGTTGCCTTTTAAAATGCAAGTTATACTTCAGCTGTCATCTGTGGGAGTTTGTGTGATTTCTATTGCAGTGGGTGCTTAATGTGTCGTTTGGTCGCGGGCTTATTTTTATGTATATGTATGAATGTGTGCGTATGTCAATAGATGTTTTGTGTATGTGTATTTTCTTCAGGTTAGATTTTTTTCTACTGTATTTTCAGTTGATTGCTAGTGTTTACTTGTGAATGATTGCAGCAGCTTTAATGGACTTCAGCTCTATGTGCATTCCCTGTATGAACTCCTATATACGCTGAAACAAACATGTAGTACAACAGATCTTTGTTGATTTGTACGTAGTGTTATAGCTTGGGATGCTCTATGAAAAGTCAAAACCAGCAACTGATGAGTGATCATGTTTGTGTTTGATATAATCTGAAGTTGTCCGTCGTCATGCAATAATGAAAAACTGACTTAAGTAGGTTTGGTCTAACCCCCCCCACACACACACACACACACACAAACACACACACACACACACACACACACATACCACCCACACCTTCTGTTGTTCTTTAGACAATGTTGAATTTAGCTTTGACATTACCACCTCTGTCCGAGTGGACGCTTATATTTCCTAATGGTTTAATTTCTGACAGCTACAAACTCTGGTACAACTATCTGAGAGAGAGGAGGAAGCAAGTCAAAGGGAAATGTATCAGCGAGCCCATCTACGAGGAGGTCAATAACTGCCATGAGCGAGCGCTGGTCTTCATGCACAAGGTGACTCTCCTGCTGGAGCTCCACTCACTGCACCACACGCTCTGATCATGCCGCTGTGCTTTGCTAACTCACATCTGTCTTACTGCTCAGATGCCCAGAATTTGGCTGGACTATTGCCAGTTCCTGGTGACTCAGTGTAAGATCACCAGGAGCCGGCGGACCTTTGACCGCGCCCTCAGAGCTCTTCCTGTCACTCAGCACCCCCGAATCTGGCCTCTATATCTTCGCTTTGTCCGGAACCTGCCGCTGCCGGAGACAGCCATCCGTGTGTACCGCAGATACCTGAAGGTGAGGGCGCCAGGGAGCAGGAGGCCACTGTGGGAAAGAAGCTCTGATAGAAAAATGGTCAGAGCAAAATATATCACAACTGCTGCTCAGCACTCGCAAGAACAATGATGTTTTCAAACTAACTAGCAGGCTGGTTGGGTTTTCAAACTGGGACCAGCAGAAGGTTGCAGCCCCAATCGAAGCAGATGTAGTAAACTATGAGGTATGAGAATGAGCTCAGTCTGAACACGCGCATCTCAAGTCGAGAGCTGAAGGTCTGTCAGCTGAGTCTGGGTGCTACTTGTGTGTGGTTTTAGATTCTTGGGAAAAGTCATCAGGTTTTCAGTTCACACATTCAGACATAACTGACAGTTCATATGGTCGGGCCGCAGCTTTCTCCAGAGAATGCAGAGGAGTACATCGAGTACTTGCGCTCAGTCGGCCGCCTGGATGAAGCAGCCGTGCGGCTTGCGGCCGTCGTCAACGACGAGAGCTTTGTTTCCAAAGAGGGCAAATCCAACTACCAGGTAGGTTTGAGCAGGTCACTAACATGCCTCCAAGTCTGGAGGAGGGAAGGTCCCATTAACTTTTTTTTTTTTGTGGTGGCAGCTGTGGCACGAGCTCTGCGACCTGATCTCCCAGAACCCAGACAAAGTCACGTCTCTGAACGTGGGCGCCATCATCCGTGGAGGTCTGACCCGCTTTACCGACCAGCTGGGCAAGCTGTGGTGCTCCTTAGCAGACTACTACATCAGGAGCGGCCACTTTGAGAAGGTGCTGTCTGTGTGTCTCTGTCTTATTTCATTCAGCAAAACTTTTACAGAAACTAGTGTAAGTCATTTATTTCTGTGAAGAGTTGAAATCCGACAAATGGATCACAGACTTAAAGATTGCAGCAATAACGTGTGTGTGTGTTTGTGTGACAGGCCCGTGACGTGTACGAGGAGGCCATCCTCACCGTGGTGACCGTCAGGGATTTCACGCAGGTGTTTGACAGCTACGCTCAGTTTGAGGAGAGCATGATCGCAGCCAAGATGGAGACCACGGCCGAGCTGGGGCAGGAGGAGGACGGTGTGTGCCCCCTCGCTGACATGGTTTTCGAGGTTGTTGTATTTCTCCTCCCCTTTGTCGCCCTTCTGACTCAGTCGCCCTTCTCCTCCAGATGACCTGGAGCTCAGACTGGCTCGCTTTGAGCAGCTGATCACACGGCGCCCACTGCTCCTGAACAGCGTGCTGCTGCGGCAGAACCCACACAATGTCCACGAGTGGCATAAACGGGTCAAACTGTACGAGGGAAACCCACGGCAGGTGAGCCGCCCCCCCCCGGTTCATCAGAGTGTGATGTGTTGCTAACATGGCTGCGGCTGCTTCCTCCAGATCATCAACACCTACACTGAGGCAGTGCAGACGGTGGATCCCATGAAGGCCACGGGGAAGCCTCACTCCCTCTGGGTTTCTTTTGCCAAATTCTACGAGGAAAATGAGCAGCTGGATGATGTAAGTGGAGGCGTGGCCTAGACCTGCTGCACAAATGATGCTGTCTGAATTTCATGCCGCACAAGTTCAATCGATCTGTGTGAAGATGTGGACAGGCGGCAGAGCTGATTGTCTGCTGACATGAGGAACCAGAAGGTTTCTGTTCAGAGGGAGCAGAACTTTGGTAGAAGGTGTAACCAGGTGTCCCTCCTCAGGCCAGGACCATCTTTGAAAAGGCCACCAAGGTGAACTACAAGCAGGTGGACGACCTGGCAGCGGTGTGGTGCGAGTATGGTGAGATGGAGCTTCGCCACGAGAACTACGAGCAGGCGCTGAGGATCCTGAGGGTGAGACTGGGTGCTCCACCAGCTTCAGATTATTCCTGCTGTTTGATTAGATATATTGATTGATTTCTTTTTTTCGGGGGTTGTTGGAGAACAGAAAGCCACAGCCATCCCATCCAAGAAGGCGGAGTACTTTGATGCTTCTGAGCCGGTCCAGAACCGAGTCTACAAATCTCTAAAAGTCTGGTCCATGTTGGCCGACCTGGAGGAAAGTCTGGGCACCTTCCAGGTACGCTCATGCCGTCTGTCTGCAGCCTCATGCGGCTCCTGGTGCATTATGGGTCATCTGACTGCCTCTTTCCTCCCTGCAGTCTACCAAAGCCGTCTACGACCGCATCATTGACCTCCGCATCGCCACTCCGCAGATCGTCATCAACTACGCCATGTTCCTGGAGGAGCACAACTATTTTGAGGAGAGCTTCAAAGTGAGGAACCCTGAAGTCTGGACGGTGGGTGTTGGAGTGCGAGTGCTTCTCTCCCTGCTCAGTCCGCTCTATCGTGTGTCTCTGCAGGCGTACGAGCGTGGCATCGCCCTCTTCAAGTGGCCTAACGTCTACGACATCTGGAATACCTACCTCACCAAGTTCATCGATCGCTACGGTGGCAAGAAGCTGGAGAGAGCCCGAGATTTGTTTGAGCAAGCGCTCGACGGCTGCCCTGCCAAGTTTGCCAAGAGTGTGTTTGCTAGAATCCACGCTTTGTTTGTTTGTAAGACATCTGTACTGACACTGACTACCTTCCAGCGATCTACCTGCTGTACGCCAAGCTGGAAGAGGAGTACGGGCTGGCGCGGCACGCAATGGCGGTCTACGAGAGGGCGACACAGGCCGTGGAAACTCCGGAGCAACATCACATGTTCAACATTTACATCAAGCGAGCGGCCGAGATCTACGGCGTCACCTACACCAGAGCCATCTACCAGAAGGCCATCGAGGTGCGTGAAACAACCATAGGGCCACATCGGCCAATCGCATCACAGCTCTCGGAGTCTGCTTCACTGACCCTGGGGGATGACACGCCCACTTCCCAGCAATCTGCTCTATTTAGCCTGCAGTCGTGGCTGGTATGTTGCACGCTGCAGAAAATGGACACCAGATTTTACAGACCTTTTTCCTGCCAAAATTGCCTGGCAGAAGAAAGATGGAGGAGGTTTAGGCAGGTTATTTTCAGCAGCAATCTTTAAAGCAGTAATCCAGAACAGCACAGACACTTTCTGAAAACCTGCTCCTCTTCTCTGACATTTAAAAAATGCGTGCAGATATATCAGACATCAGCAAAGAGAAAGTGTCTGATATCAGCAGGAAACTCCATCCTGAAGCTGGTTAAGGAAGCAGCAGGAGGGTTTGAAAGTGACCGATTTCGGCTGCGCTTCTCACCAGAGCCCCCTGCTGGGGAGCAGGCTGCCCTGCACCTCCATGATGGTTTGCTAAAGAGGAGCTCGAGGTCTGCTCAGGCCTTGAGCTACGGCCTGACCTCTGTCTGTCTGTCTGTCTGTCTGTCTGTCCGTGTGGGGCTCTAACACGACCTGTGATGTCATATGTTTGTGCAGGTCCTTCCTGACGAGCACGCCCGCGACATGTGCCAGCGCTTTGCCGACATGGAGAGCAAACTGGGCGAGATCGATCGGGCCAGAGCCATCTACTCCTACTGCTCCCAGATCTGCGACCCCAGGGTAGGCCCACCCGCTGCGACCTCTGCCCCTGTAAGAGCGCCGCGGGCCCCTCCTCACACCTGTCTGTCTCTCCAGGTGACGGCGGAATTCTGGCAGACGTGGAAAGAGTTTGAGATCCGTCATGGGAACGAGGACACGATCAGAGAGATGCTGAGGATCAAGCGCAGCGTCCAGGCCACGTACAACACGCAGGTCAACTTCATGTCCTCCCAGATGCTGAAGGCCACCACCAGTTCCACCGGCACCGGTCAGACCTCCACTGCTCCTCGCTCCTCACATCAGTCGTCCACACCCGCCGCTGATCTCCGTTTGTTCTCTGACTTGCAGTGTCGGATCTGGCGCCAGGACAGCTGGGCGTGGATGACATGAAGATGCTGGAGCAGAAAGCTCAGCAGCTCGCTGCAGAGGCTGAGGCCGACAAGCCCAAACCCAAAGAGAAGATCCTCTTTGTCAGGTGAGCAGAGAGGGCAGCCAACGCCAAACGTGTCCTGTTGGTGAACACCGTATTTAATGAAGAGCTGAGGTCATGTGACTGTGGTGTTTGTGCAGGAGCGACGCGTCCCGCAGCGAGCTGGCCGAACTCTCCAAACAGGCTAACCCTGACGAGATCGACATCGATGATGAAGACGAAGGCGATGAGGAGCCCGATGGTAAGCAGCGTGGCAGGCTCCGCCCCCACAGCAGAGTCGAGCTCCGCCCCTGTGATGCGTAATGGTGCTGACGGTGTGTTTCCTCCACAGAGGTGCAGCTGGAGCAGAAGAGCATCCCAGCCGCCGTCTACGGAGGCCTGAAGGACGACTGAGGGCGGCCACATGTTTCCCCGTCCCTGTGAATTTTCCTGGTGAAATGTTACTCGTAACCTCTGCATGCCGACCACAAGGAGGCAGTGTTCCCTCAACTATCAACTCAGAAGAGCATCTGAAAGCAACTGATATAAAATGCAACTTTTTCATCTGTGGTCTTATATCTTTTGAAAGAGTGAAAAGCAGGGGCTCTCGAGGTGACGTGGTTTAGTTTGACACGCAGCAGAATCTTGGGGGCGGAGCCACAGCAGCACCCCGAGAAGCCGGCTGAATATCTGAACAGCTTCAGTTAGAGAGTGCAGGTGGACCAACTCTGGTGGCTTCTCAGGTGAGAGTTCAGCCTGCAGAAAGCAGCTAGGCGACCAGCCGCCGCACACCACTTCCGCCTCGCAGGTCCCACATCACAGTTCAAGTTAGCAAAGAACAGATGTTGACACTCTGTGCGTTATATCTGGAAGCAGTTTGTAATGGTCGGTATTTTTTGTTTGAATCTTATCTGGTCTGAATCCTGAACAATTAGTGTAAAATTTTGGAAAAATGTCTCAAATTACAACTGAAGCTCAACGTGGAGCTGCAGTCTCGCTGCTTTTCTTTTAAATGAAAACAATAAAAGGTCGGTGGTCTCGCAGCCTGCAGGATGCTTTATGTAAAGGGTGAAAGGTCACTGACTGAGAAGCTGACCCGTGGTGACACTGTTTGGATGCAACTTTGTCACAGCAGGAGGAGGCGGAGTCACACAAACCTGTGTGGAAGCAGGGCTCAGGTGGGCGAGCATAACCCACCAGCATCGCTGCTGCTTGGGGGTGGGGTCACACCGAGCCGCTGCGTGGGCGGGGCTACACAAGCTGCTGCCCTGGGGCGGGGTCACACTGAGCCCCGGAATCTGCCAGAACTTGTGAGGGGAGAAATTTTTTCATAATTAGATTAAAGTAGCTGGAGGTAATCCTCTTACAAAGTTAGAGCAGAGCACTGCTGGGCCTCTGAGCAGCGTCATGTGATGCTGCACTCTGGGGATTTGTTCTCCAGCGTCACGCCGCCAAAACTGGACCTGAAAACAACCCGAGAGGAACGACCACCGCAATCGTCGCGGTGATGGGCGTCTCGGCCGTGCTGCGCGCTCAGACAAACATCACATGATGGTGTGTGTGGCGCTTTACCTCCACACACTAAGTTTAGTTTGATTAAAATGGTGTCGTGAGAAGCTGCTTCAGTCTGCAGGTGATGCTGATCCACTGACTCTTCTCACGTGTTCACTGAAGTGTAATGGACGTCCTGCAGCTGCTGCTGAGATGAAGCAGTGAGAGGTTTGGAGTTTCTGCTCCTCAGAGGGTGAGAGGTGTAACAACGACTTCAGTGCTTCTAAGCTTTATTTTTCTCTGCCGTTTGGTTTCTCTTGGGTGGAGTTAGCAAAATGTGGGGGGAAAAAACAACTGGGTAACGCACAGGTCAGAGGTCACAGATTTCATGGGTGACTGAAGTCAACCAACACACACAAACACACCAAGTTGACTCTGCTTCATAGAACATGAGGTATGTCGCTTAAAAAAAAGTGAGTCTGCTTAAAGCAACAAATGAAAATCATGTTCTAAACAATGTTTTGTTTAATGGAATTTGGCCCCATGTTTGTATCTCCTTCCTGTTTACATCCTCTCGGTCAGTCATCTTGGCTGAGGCGTCAGCGCCCCCAAGAGGCCTCCAGCAGCCCTGTTCCTGCCAGGCTTCTCCTCTCCTCCATCTGCAGGACTTCCTCCCAGAGTCGTCCTGTGCAGTGGGCGGAGTCAGACAGTCGTCCTGTGCAGTGGGCGGAGTCAGACAGTCGTCCTGTGCAGTGGGCGGAGTCAGACAGTCGTCCTGTGCAGTGGGCGGGCCCTGAAACCCCGAGAACCCGCCGAACCGTCAGCGCTGCCCAGGTGGACCGGCTATGACGTTCGGGGGAAGAAGACCCTGAGCACCCGGATATGGACCGGCTGACTTCGCATCTCGGCTCAGGAAACCGGGAGCGGACGTGACTTTATGAGGCGCTCGAACAGCCGCTTCGCTCCGGTCCGGTGACGCTGCGGGTGGTCGGCACCGGACGCTCGGTATCGGTGTGGGAGTTCCTGGCTGGCGTGGCGTCGCTGCGGTCAAAGGTCACCGCAGCAGCTTCCGTCTACCTGCTGACGCCGCTCCCCCCCCCCCCCC
>CAESWR010000840.1:19867-31490 GCA_903171835.1 Mullus surmuletus
GCTCTGTTGTCCTCACAGCAGTTTAATGATTGAACAAAGTCCAAAGTTCCCACAAGGAGAGAAACTCTGCTGACTCACTGATGGGGTGGACAGGCGCCCCCTGCAGGCCACTGCTGATACACGCTGCTGCAAGACAGACTCATGCTGTCTGTCTGTCTGTCTGTCTGTCTGTCTGTCTGTCTGTCTGTCTGTCTCTGTGCAGAGTGCTCACCTGGCACTGATGGACGCTCTGATGTCTGTGGGTGCCATGGAGACGGTAATGGCTGTGAGGACATGCGGGGCCAGTGAGCTTCTGGGCGGATCTTCCAGCTGGGAGGAGGCGCTGCTTCACTGGGTGAACGAGGTAAAGAAAGAATTCTGTGACCGTTCTCTCTCTCTGTCTCAGCTGTTCACTTAATTCTTCTTTTTTTTTCAGTTAAACAACAAACTGAGAGAGCGAAGTGCCGCCGCTCAGAGTGACGTGATTCAGGGCACCGCCGTGGAGGCGGAGCCTCAACCCGTGCAGCCCTCGGTGAGTGGACCCTCAGCCACTCCACCCTGAGCCGTCAGTCTCAGTGTGTGTGTGTGTCTGTGTGTGTGTCTGTGTGCGTCTGTGTGTTCTCATCTGTCAAGTTCTTCCACTTCTTCCTTAACCTCTCTCTCTCCTCCTGTTTCCGTCTTCCTCTCTCGTTCTTCCTGCTGGCTCCGCCCCCTGACAGTGCCCCACTCGCTGGTACTGGAAATTAGTTCCTGTAAGTCCCCCCCCCCTCCTCTTCCTCCTCCCTCCATCCCTCCTTCCAGGTTTGTTTCCCTCCATCTGCTCGTCTGCATCGCCGCTTTCATTGCACAAGTTCACATGTCAGATGTGGGCGGGGCCAAACAGATACAAAGCTCATGCATGAGGCCTTGAAACCTGTTTGTCTGGTGTGTGTGTGTGTGTGTGTTTCTCCTCTTTTCCTCGCCTGTTTATCATCAGCATGACCTTTATTCCTCCTTTTCTCACCCTCACTGGAATTCTTTTCTTCATTCCAAACAATCAGTTTTTTTTTACTCCAGTCAGGTTCTCCAAGACTCACCACCTTAGTTTGTGTGTGTGTGTGTGTGTGCGCGCGCTGCATTGTCAGGACATTCAGGCATCATGATGATGTCATCATCCTGTCATTTCTTCATCTCTTCTGTCAGTTTCTGTGCAGGGTTTATTTGTTCTTTCTCTGATATGGAGGTGTGTATCTTTGGTTGAGGTCCATGTTTGACCCCCCACGTTGAAGGTTACTAACTTTGTTCCCCCCTGACTTAATCAGCTGTTTCACTGTTGACAGTCCCAGTCCGTGGGGTGGCCACGCCCCCTGAGCCTCTCATAGCATTGAATCTTTGTGTTTGTGTTTTCAGCTACGCTACAGAAAAGACAAAGTTCCCTTCAAACAGAATCCTGTGTTTCCGGTGGTGAAGGACGTCACAGACCTGACGACAGGCTGCGCCATCGCTGCTGTGCTTCACTATTACTGCCCCGGCCTCCTCAGGCTGCAAGGTACCACAAAGTTAACAGCGAGGCCAACAGGCCGCTAACAGCGAGGCTAACAGGCAGCAATGAGGCCGCTAACAGCCAGGCTAACATGAAGCTAACAGTGAGGCCCTCTGGTTTCTCTGTTAGATGTTTGTATGAAGGAGGTGATGACGGCGGCTGACAGCGCCTTCAACCTGCAGCTGATCCGTGAGTTCTGCGTCAGCTGCCTGAAGAGCTGCTGTCAGCTGACCCTGGAGGACATGCTGTACGCCCCGCCGGAGCTCCGGGTATGAAGCACTGCACCCGTGCGCCGCTGATAGCTGCTAACATGGTCTGCTAACGTGCGCCTTCGTCTGCAGCGGAACCTGCTGAGCTTCCTGGCCGACCTGCTTCACTGGTTCGAGGTGCGAAGACCAGAGTTTGTTCAGCCAATCCAGTCGTCCGGTGAGGGTCACATGATGCAGCACTGCAGGTAAACTGGGTGCCACTGTGGAGCGGTCAGCACTCCAGCCCCCCCTAGCTGCTGGCGCTCACTGATGACATTACACTGTTTTATTACCCATGATGCCTCAGGAATTGGGCTATTGAATTTATTGGAATCAACACAAACTTGGGTCACTTGGACCTTTCACAAATCAGCTGTCATGTGTCCTCTGTCAGGACACCCAGTTGGTTCTGGAAAGGTTCTGATTGGGGTGATGGAGTGTGTGAAGCTCCGCCCACAATGACCACATGCGCGTAGCACATGGATGTATTTCTTCACTGAATGAACCTAAAGTTATTTCTGCTTCACAGCTCCTCCCCGTCAGTCTTCAAGAAGCCTTTCCTGCCAATCTCCTCACCGGCGCCAGGTGAGAACGGAGCGACCTGGCCGCCGCTGTTCGTCTCCTGCATGATTCATTTCTTGTCGTGTGTTTCTCATAGTTGTGTTTTTCCTGCCTGCTCGTCCCTGTGTGTGTGTGTGTGTGTGTGTGTGTGTGTGTGTGTGTGTGTGTGTGTGTGTGTGTGTGCGTGTGTGCGTGTGTGCGTGTGTGTGTGTGCGTGCGTGCGTGTGTGTGCGTGCGTGTGCGTGCGCGGTCTGCTCAGGATCTCTGAATCAGTCTGCCTCCATGTCTCATTTAGAGGGAGCAGGGAGGACATGGAGCAGGAAACCCCTCAGGTAAGAGTGTGTGTGTGTGTGTGTGTGTTAATTTTTGTTGGCTCTGGTTGACTTTAATGTCGTCGTCCCCCCCCCCCNNNCCCCCCCCCCCCCAGCCGCCCACTGTCTGCCGTGTCCTTCAGCATCCCCTTCGGGCTGGACAGTGACGTTGACGTGGTGATGGGGAACCCTCTGATCACTCGCTCCGTCAGCTCGGACCAGCTCGGCCCGGCGCCTCACAACTCAGCCCCCGAAGACCTCAGCCACCTGCTCGCCAAACACGCCGCCTCCAACGGTCCACAGAGGGCGTCCTGGGTCACGCAGACGCCCGGCCCGGGGCGGCGTGAGGAGGAAGGCGAGGCGGGCGAGCTGCCGACCATCGAGGAGGCGCTGCAGATCATCCACAACGAGGCCAAGCTGGAGCCACGCCTCCACCCGGACGGCGCTCCGGACGGTTTCTACCTGCACTCACCCGACAGCTCCAGACACGCCCCCAACCCGCCGCCCATCAGCTCCTCGGCGCCATCACGCTCAGGGATGATGTTCCGGGCCACCGGAGAGTCCAAAGAAGCCGCCCGAACCAGAAACGCCTCCGAGTGCTCCCGAGACGACGACTCGGTGCTGAGGGACGGCAGCGTGGACTCGGACGCCTCGGAAGATCTGCCCAAGGCGCAGTCCACGCCCACCACACCCCCCGCTGCCGCTGCCGCCGCCGCCACCCCCACCCCCACCCCCACCCCCACCCCCACCGCCACCGCCACCCGGGGCAGAGAGGCACCTGACAGCGGCATTAAGATGACCAACTTCGCTGAGCGCAAGAAGAAACAGGTGACAGATTCTCCCAAAGCTGGCGAAGCTGCGCCGCCCACGTGTGCTCAGAAGTGCGAGGACGACCCCGGCAGCCCGCAGCTCAACACGGAGATGTCGGAGCTCGGCGTGCGGCTGGAAGAGAAGCGGCGCGCCATCGAGGCCCAGAAGAAACGCATTGAGGCCATCTTCGCCAAACACCGGCAGCGACTCGGCAAAAGCGCCTTCATGCAGCTGAAGAAGGAGCAGCGTGAGGAGGAGGGGCAGGTAGATGCCCCCGGAAGCCCCTCCCCCTCAGAGGAGGAGCTGAGCCGCCTGACGCTGGAGGAGCGGCTGGCCAGGATGGAGGAGGAGGAGAGGAGGGAGGGCGGCCAGCGCCCTCCTGTGGACGAGGACGGGACTGCCGGCAGACGGCTGAGCCACCTCAGGGAGAAGGCCGCCGTGCCCGGCGAGAAGATGGCGGCTCCACTGGGCGACTACAACAATGCCGTGTCCAAGCTGACGGCGGCGCTCAGCTCGCTGCAGAGCGACATGCAGCGGCTGACCGAGCAGCAGAACCACCTCATCAACAAGAAAACCGCCGGCAGTCCCGGGTCCTGGGTCATCCCTGCCGCCATCACCCCGGCCCCGCCCACCCGCTTGTCCCGGGACTCAACGCGAGACCTTCACTCCTCCTCCCCCTCGCCATCACGCAAACTCAGCAGTCAGGCCACGCCCCCCAAGTCTCCTCAGGTCATCCACCGCCGCGCTCAGTCGGCGCCGCCCAAAAGCCCCAAACACCAGCAGCACGCTCGCTCGCTGGACAGTCGGCCGACGCTGTCGCGGGTTCTAACGCCGCCGCGGAACGTGGACCGCATCCCGCACCTGCGGCGGGTCAACCCCTCGCAGTCGCAGGTCCAGACCTCGTCCTCCTTCTCCATTGGTGACTCCGGCAGCTTCGACGACCTCCGCTCGCTCGGAGCCACGCCCCTTCAGACGCCAACGCTGACACCGGCACAGACACCGACGCCGCGCACCGCCGCGGACGACGCCCTGTCAGAGGCCGGCTCTGACTACCAGAGCATCTTCAGCATGGAGCTGGAGGCGGGGCCGCCGCAGAGGAAGGAGGGGCCTGTGGGCGGCGGCAGCTCGGGGGCTCCGTCGGAGTGTTCGTTTGAGAGCGACGCCCCCTCCACGCTGATGAACGGGAAGCGCAGCAGCCTGATTGAGATCTCGCTGTCCGCCCTGCAAGGAGACGGCGAGGACGACGACCTGGCGCCGGACGCCCTCTCAGACTCCATGAGCGACCGCACAGAGCTGGAGATGAAAGGGGGCGTCGGTTTTTTCTTCAAGGTAGGTGACCAATGGTGGGTGTGGCTTTAGACGCCTCAGCTCCGCTCACAACTGCAGCGAGAGAGGGGGCGGGGCCAAGCTGGCTGATGAACATCCTCTCAGACTGCATTGTTACCGCGTCTCTCTCCAGGACGACAAGGAGCAGACGGAGGACGAGATGGCTCAGCGGCGAGCGGCGCTGCTGGAGAAGCAGCAGAAGAGGACGGAGGAGATGAAGAGACGCAAACAGGAGCAGGAAAAAGAATCCAAGTGAGACGTCTGAAGCTTTTACCGTCTTTGTTTGGGTTTTTTTCTCCTGACGTTTGCTGTCATCTTCTCCTCAGTAAACCTCAGTGGATGATCATCGAGGGGTGGGGCAACAAGAGCGAGGACAGACCGCAGACGCCCAGCACGCCCCCCGCACCGCGCACGCCGCCGCCCGAGGGCACGCCGGTGCGGCGCGGCGACTTCACGCGGCAGGAGTACGAGCGGCGGCAGCAACTGAAGATCATGGAGGATCTGGACAAGGTGCTGCGGCAGAAACCCACCACGGTGCGCGGCGTCAAGAAGCAAAGACCCAAGACGGTGTTCAGGGACGACTCTGCGCTCGCGCACAGCCCAGCCAAAGGGCTCATGGGTAATCACTCAGCTTCTGATGCTTCTGTCAGCCGCATCCGTCAGTGGATTTAACGTCCGTGTCCTCCTGCTGCTTCCAGGCTCCCGGCTGAACAAGGTTTACTCCCACTCCACCATGAACCTGTCCTCCATGACGCACGACGCCGGCGGCCTGACGGTCCGCAGGCCCAACAGGTAACAGGGTTTATCACAGAGGGGCGGGGCCTCACTTCAGCTGACCAAAACTGACCATATTGTTGACGGGGGGGAAGTTTGGACAAATGCTTTGTTATGTTTCAAGAAATTTGAGGTGTCATCAACGTTAAGGTTGAAGGTCAATGTGACGTGTAATCGTAACCTCTCTGACCCCCCCTGCAGCCGCTCTCACTCACCCGCCCGGCTGAGGTCACCGGGGCGTCACCGGGAGAACGGAGAGAGAGACTGGGAAAACGGCTCCACCATCTCCTCCCCCGCCTCCATCCCAGAGTACACCGGTAAGCCCCGCCCCCCTCCCAGCTCCTGTCTCACAAGCACGCACGCACGCACGCACACACGCACACACGCACACACAAGGCAGACGTGTAACTGGAACGCTCTGCATGTCAGGGCCCAAACTCTACAAGGAGCCGAGCTTCAAGTCCAACAAGTTCATCATCCACAACGCCATCACGCGCTGCTGCCTGGCAGGGAAGGTCAACGAGCCGCACAAGAACAAGATCGTGGAGGTGAGGTGGAGTCCCGCAGGCGGCCATCTTGGTCAGGGGTGGTGGTTTTGACTGTTTGTGTGTTTGTGTGTGTGTGCGCGAGCAGGAGATGGAGAAGAGCTCGGCCAACCACTTCCTCATCCTCTTCCGGGACTCCAGCTGCCAGTTCCGGGCGGTTTACACCATGAACCCCGAGACGGAGGAGCTGCAGCGGCTGACGGGCGTCGGCCCGCGCGTCATCACGCCCGACATGGTGGAGTCCATCTACAAGTACACCTCCGACCGCAAGCAGTTTACCGCCATCCCGTCCAAGACCATGTCCATGAGCGTGGACGCCTTCACCATCCCTGGACACTTCTGGCAGAAACGCCCTGGGACGCCCAAGAAGCTGGCCACGCCCAAATAAGGAGCTCTGCCCGCTCCACTGTCGACGTGCCAAGAGACCGGCTCCGCCCCCTCGCCAACTCACTGCACCTGACTGGTTCTTCCAGTGGATGGTTTCCCCTCCCGCCTTGCCTTACCCGGCCCCCCCCCCCGCGCTGCCCCTCGCTCATAGCTCTCGGGTGAGGATGAGGGGGCGGGCTCGCCACCTTCGCCCTGATGGACAGTATTGTGGGCTGGCTAAGCCCCGCCCCCTCGGCTTTGCTTGCTTTTCCTTTCTGCTGCCTTTTCTTCTTCCTCTTTAGGGCTCTTTGCGTCTCTCCGCTGGGAGAGCTCAGCTGACACTGTATGAATGTAGGGCGCACAGCCACCAGCAGGGGGCGCCGCCGCCTCCGCGTGCCGCCGCCATCGCAGCTGCAGACGTCTGGATGTTTTTTTTACCGTTTTTTTTCCCTTTAGTTTGCGGAACAAAGACTGCGAGAGCTGAAGAAGTGACTATAAAAACAAAAGATGAAGGTTTGTGGCTCCAGCTGATAATCAACACTGATCGAATATTTAATGAATGCTGATTTTTTTTTTTGACAATGATTTGTAAAAGATGAGAAGTTGACCTTTATAAGCTTGTGACCTTTGTGAGCTCGCCTGCTTCAGGGACACGAAACTGAGTGACCGAGAATCAAAGTGACGAAAACCGTCTGTGATCCTGGAGGGAGAGTTTGATGTTCCTGTGTGTGTGTGTGTGTGTGTGTGTGTGTGTGTGTGTGTGTGTGTGTGTGTGTGTGTGTGTGTGTGTGTGTGTGTGTGTGTGTGTGTGTGTGTGTGTGTGTGTGTGTGTGTGTGTGTGTGTGTGTCAGCATAATGTCAAAGGCCAAACCTGATTTATAAAAGAAAAAAAATCTAACCAAAACACAGTCTCACGCACACACTTACGCACACACTTACACACACACACCTACACGTACCTACACACACCTATACATACCTACACATCTCTCTGGTCTTGTTTAACCTCTAAGCACTAAGTCGATATGGTGAATCACTGTGTGTGTGTGTGTGTGTGTGTGTGTGTGTGTGTGTGTGTGTGTGTGTGTGTGTGTGTGTGTGTGTGTGTGTGTGTGTGTGTGTGTGTGTGTGTATTTATTGGCCTGGAGCACGTGGTGGGCGGGGCCTCCCCTCTGACTATTTATTCTGGTTTGCGGTAGTTTGGATGTTTCGTCTCTGGACTTTTTGGGGCTTTCAGGTAGTTTTGAGTCGTTTGTTTCCTTTGTCATTTGACCTTTGACCTTTGCGGCTCGTTTTTGTCATTTCATTGATTTACTTTCCTGACGACTGGACCACACAAATAAAAAAATTCAAATCATTTCCCATCTCTTGACTGTTGTCAAGGTTCTCAGCTGGAGTCAAAACAAACTGATTGATTGATTTTTCATTTATTCGTTTGTTGGCTCTGCCGGCGTGTGTTTTTGTGAGCGTACTCGCAGTGCAGTGCTGTGTGCGCTGATGCCCCGCCCCCTCAGCTGTGTTTGGCATGCAGCATCTCGGTCAGCAGGGAGTTGCAGGGCAGGTCGCCCAGCAGGTGGCGCTGGTACAGGTACTCCTCCAGCTGCAGGCTGATGCCGCGCACCTCAGGCAGCCGCAGCAGCAGCTGGCCGAACTTGTGGGCGTGGCCTGGTTGGGTGCTGCCCTGCTGGGCATGGCCTGACTGGGCGTGAGTGTGCTCCAGCAGCACCCGGTTCACCCGTTCCTGCGTCAGCTCCACCTGCTGGCGGCTCCGCACCGACTTCACATCTGCAGGAGAGACGGAGCTTCAGTTCGCCTGCAGCCACACGGGGGGCAAAGTGCGGCTCAGGGACGCCGTGTTTCCACATTTACACGCGCGGGGGGGGCTTACTCAAAAAGGTCTTCCTCCCTTTACTTAGTTACTCGCAGCTTAAGGTAATCACTGACTCTACTAGTTCCACTACTTTTGGATGACCCCATGACATCACCTGATGCACCAGAATCTCATTTCCAAGTGTAATCTGATTACACCAATGGGGTAATGTAAGAGTAATGTCTTACATTACCCCATTGGTGTGTAATCTGAATACAGTAATGCGTTACACTACCACGTCAGAGACAAGTGTAATCCGATTACAGCAAGTTACCCCCAGCACTGTTTCACAGGAAGAGTACAAAATTTGCAGACTCTCACCGGGGTTGAACAGCACCAGGTATTTGAGGCAGGTGAACTCGAGCGGGTCGAGCTGCAGCAGCTTCATCTTGCTCACCAGCTCCTGCGTCCTCGTCACCAGGCTGCTGAGCGCCGCGCCGGCCTGAGACGCCACGGTGGACAGCTCGATCTGTGGAGGGGGCGGGGCCAACTCAAAGACGAGCGGAGCAAGGAGAGACACACGCCACACACAGAGTCCACGCTCACCTGCTGTCCCGTCACCAGGTAGATGCAGCCGTCTTTGCCGTACGTCACCTGCCTGCAGAGATGATCCAGAACCAGCAGCTCACTCCAGCAGCTCTGCAGCAGAACCATCTGGTCCTCCACCTGTGGGGTGTGGGGTCATGCGTGAGTGGTAACGATGTGTATCCCGGGGCAACAGTCGATAGACACCAAACACTGCAAACTGGGCTAGGCTGAGTCCAGCACTTGGTGGCGGCCTGTGATTGGTCACCTGCAGCTGTGTGAAGGGCACGCTGCGACGCGCCCACTGCACCAACGCCAGCAGCGTCTGCTCCGCCATCTTGCACATGATGCTGAAGGTGTTGAGGCGGTCGTGTTTCCCGCGGCTCGCCTGCTCCCTCTGCAGGCTCGCCAGCACGGTGGCGCTCAGCTCACTCTCGTCCTGCTCACCCTCCAGCAGCAGGCTGATGAAGGTGGGCTGGGATGGGGGCGTGGCGGGGGGCGGGGCCGACGTGCTGGGGCAGGGCGGGGCCAGTGAGAAGGCGGGCTGCTGCGGTGTCTGGTAGTTTGCCGCCACCGTGCCGTAACTGAGCCCCGCCTCCTCTTGCAAGAACACTGGGACCATTTGGTGTTGCAGCCCAGGGTAGGGTGGGGCCCTGGGCGGGGGCAGGGCCCTGGGCGGGGGCGGGGCCAGCCTATCTGAGTCATGACAGCAGTCCAACGGCGTCGGCTGCACCGGGCCGGGCCGATACATGTGATGATGGAAAATGTCTGCAGACAGCGGAGCACTCAGTGGGTGATGGAGCGTTTGTGTGGCATCCCTCTTCGTCTTGTGGTGGGCGGAGCTTGTGCGATGACACGCTCTCTGCTGCTTCATCTGGCGGTCCCGGCGGTACAGAGGTCCAAATTTATTCCTGCCGCCTCTCATCCGGTCCGCCCGCACGGCTGTCGGGCAGGTGATAAAACTGGAAGTTACATGGCTGATAGGAAAGTGGGTCATCACAGGCCCTGCCCACACAGAGTTATGAGGCAGCAGAGGGGGCGGGGCTTATTCAGATACCTTCTTGCTTCATCCCAACAGACAGACACTTCTGGAAGCGGCAGGACGGGCAGCGCTTCCTCTGGGAGAGGGTGATGGTGCAACGCTGATGCTCAGCACAGGTGTAGCGTTTGTTGTTTTGCACAGAGCGTTTAAAGAAGCCCTGACACACACACACACACACACACACACACACACACAGAGAAAGACTACAAATACATTTGCTGGAACAAAGCTGATTCACTCAAATTTTAGACAAATCAATGATATGAAAGTTTGTGTTACTTGATACACACACCAAACACACACACACACACACACACATACCTTGCAGCTCTCACAGGTCAGCAGGCCATAGTGGTACCCTGACACCTTGTCTCCACACACAGGGCAGCCCTCCTCAGGCTCCGCCTTCAACGCCGCCGCTGACACACAAACATAGGAAGAGACAGAGACGCAAACGTCACAAGGAGACTTTTCATAGTTGGTCTGAAGTTCTCAAATATTTCTCCTCAGAGTCTGAAGATAAAACACACACGTGGGCCGAGCGGAGGCGGCGGCGGCGGCGGCCGTGTCATGGTCTGATGTTTATTGCTCCTCCGTTATCACGCTGGTGTCTGCTGGATGTGATGTTACATAATGACCCAGAACCAGCAGCTGGGACCCGAGTGGGTTCTTGCTGGACCCAGGACCCTCTCTGGGGTCAGAGGTCATCCACCTGTGAAGCTCTGGGGGTTCTGGTCGCTGCTACTCACATGCTGGCGGTCCATCCCAGGGGGGCGGCTCCTCAGCGGTGGCGGCGGCGGCTGCATGGAGGCCGAGCGCCCGGCGCTGTTCCGGGTTAAAGTGTAGAAAGTCCATCCTGTTGATGGTGGGAGGGTTTGGGTGGGCGGCCGGACCCCAGCAGAGCCACAGGGAGAGCTGGCGGCCGCAGCGGCGGCGGTGGCGGCAGTGAGTGAGGCTGTAGACAGACTTTGACCGTACTCGGGGTCGTAAAGCCTCTGCTGACGGCGTGAGGCCACGCCCACCACCTGACGGCACGAGGCCACGCCCACCACCTGACGGCACGAGGCCACGCCCACCAGCCACCGCACACTCCGATGGAAGAGCAAGCTGCTGATAAGATAAGACCCCCATCTGGAGAGGAAACGCCGCCACCAGCCTGCAGATTCCACCATCAGAGCCGGCGCCGCACTCTGATTGGCTCGTCTGAGACGGCAGGATTGTAATCTGATTACAGGAACAGCCTCGTCACCAATACACAGGAAAACAAACAAGAGGAATTCAGATGACCTTTCATTATTGGAGGACAGCGGATAAGAAAGTACTCTGATTACTTTTCACAGTGATACGATCAAACTTTGACAGGCTGTGGTCATGGAGGGGGCGGGGCAGCAGCAGCGTCACGGTAACGCTCAGAGGTCAAAGAGCGACAATGCAGCTGGTAACACACACACACACACACACACACACACACACACTTTTCCTGCAATTTCTTGAATCATGTAAAATGTCACCTCTGATATTTATGATGACGTCAAACATATTTAGAAATATGACGTATTGATTCACTTCATTACAGTTTACAGTAATCCAGATTACTCTAGAAACCAGTTTCAAAAAGTAATGGATTACTCTATCTGGGGTTCTTTGATGAAATTACTTACATTACACTCATTACATTACTTTATCTAAAATTGTAACCTGCTGGACTGAGAGACGTCACATGATGCTGAACACCCCCCCCCCC
>CAESWR010000840.1:81043-114915 GCA_903171835.1 Mullus surmuletus
CCCTGTCTCTTGAAGTGGCTGAGCTGGGCTGTGCTGAGCTGTGCCGAGACGAGCCGGGCTGCGTCTCTACTGACTCCCCAGCCTCTGGATTGTCTGTCTGCTGCCCATAGAAAGTGGTGCTTGCTGGGCGGCAGTAGCAACAGCTGTGGAGGAGGAGGAGGATTAGGAGGAGGAGGGAGCTCTGACTGCACCGGGCATACAGATCCTGCAGTCCCCTCTCCCTCCCTCCTCTCTTCCTTGCTGACGGCTGGCCACACCCCCCCTAAAACAACACCAGGAAGTGCTGGCTCAGTTACAGCAACGCTGCCCTTGCCTATCCAGTCAGGCCAAGGAAGTGGAGAGAGGGGAGGGCGGGAGGAAGAATTGGGAAAATACAGTAAGAAGATAAAGGAGAGTAAAGGAAGAAAGATAATGAGAATGAGACAGACACGTCAGACAAAGGATGAAAAAGGGTTTAAAAAAAAGAATGAGGGAAACCAGCAGCTGGAGAGACTGAAGAAGCTTTGTGGCTGGCTTCTATCTGAATCCCCCCTCACCCTCTTTCGTACTGATTTTCTGCTGTGGCATGCAACCCTCAGACACTTCAGCTCAGCCTCACACCCCCATAAAAACAGGACACACAGAGCTGCACTTAATCAAACTAGCCTACCCTTGTAAGCAGTTATACATTCAGAGGAACGTTGAGCTTGTAATTACTTGGAAAAGGGACATTCACAAAGGATGCTGCCAACGCTCCTGTATCGTTGTTGACTGGAAGCTTCTGCTGCATTCAGGGGGAATGCCAGAGAGGCTAAAAGAATTTGATTTGGCCTTGATGCTGCAATATCCGGTAGCCATGGAGATAGTGGCCTTGGCGTCTGCAGTAATATTTACAGATTTGAAGCAGTGTGCTGATGCCAACTTTTCTGACTCCATATTGTGTATGGCTCACTTTATCTGATTGTGATTAAGGGACAAGTACCTCTTTGGAATATTGGAAATTAGCTATGAAATGTATTTTCTTTTCCATAGTGAGTTGAACAACTGTAGGCTCGTTCAATTTGTCTGAGATCACATTCATGTAAAACTCATCGTCATGCCTCAGCTGTCTGCCATTCTGCCCTTTCCCTCCCAATCTGGACCAGTTTCTACTGCTGCATGGCTCTGTTTAATACAAAGCTGGTGATAAGTCATCTCTAATTTACACAGCAGACTCTTAAACCCCAAGTGACAATCTGTGGTGGAACCCAGTTGCAGCGTTAAACCCTTTGCTAGGACAATATTTGGGTGCAATGTGCCTGTCAATCCAGCAAGAAATGTTTCCTCCAGTACACAAAAGGGAAATACCATAGTTTCCTGAGTTGTGAAGTTTTTGGGATAGGTGTCATAGTTTAACAGAAATATACTAACACTTCCAGCTTATTGCAGAGGAAGGTGACAATTCTGTGACAATGGAAACATGTTAATTTTCCGATTTCATATATTTTGTTAAGTATCTTACATTGAAATAAATACTTTGCTGCCGGGCATTATCATTAAGTATTCAAATACAGCATTTTGGCAGAAAAAAATGGTATTACCTTAGTAATGACTTCTAATTAATTAGTTATTAGTAATCGCTTAGTGTTTTGTTGGAACCACAAGACAGAAAAAGTTCAATGGATTGCAGAGATTGCAGTGGCAGTTTGTCATTTTAGCAGCTTTTAGCTTTCCAGCCACAAGTTCAGCAGTTAGTCCACCCACGTTGCCACCATAAAAGGTCCTAGATAGAATTTTTGGTCTACTCCAACATGCAATGTCCGCTTTTCCAAAGAATTAGCCAAATATTCATTTTGCCTGCTGGGTACATGTTTTTCAGATTAGAGGAACAATGAAGCATCTTTCTGGCTGTACAATCAAAGTGGTGGGTCACTATAACCTTCAAATTTTGTTTATTTATTAATTTATTTTAGCTATAATGAGGAAACAGTGATTGATACTGTCCTGGCTCAAGGGGAGCCACATTACGACGTCTCAAAAGATCTGGGCTCTCTGTGAAACTCAGACACTGACGTGGAATTTCCTCTCTTCTACTGCAGCTGAATGTCCGCCAGTGCTTCTCTTCCTCTCTGTCTCGGTTTCTTTCTTTATTCCTTTGCCCTGCTGGACCTACTATTTGTTATTCATTGTTATTCATTATATGCTATCTCTTTTCATCAGTTTGTCTTACTTATGACTACATCTTAATTCCCCTAAACTGCGCCGCCCTCAGAGAACCACAACCACTTGTGCATTTATCACAACCCACAAGACTGTATTCGCCTTGTCCAATCAAAGGCATGCGCCAAGCTCTGCAGTCACCAGATGTTTTGCTCATTTAGAATGGTGCTTTCAAGTCTCACTCTATATACCATCTGGTCACATGTGCAACACAAGTATATTTCTCAATCAGCCAAATGTTGAATTCCCTGACTTGGTTGTCTCGTATCTCACAGGTGAAGTCGTGTTTTGACCGTTGTTGCCCAGCAGAACAAAGGGACTGTGTGGTTTTAAAGTGTGAACAAAGAACAACTGGAGTCAACATACTGGGGTTAAGCAATTTGTTCACACACACCGTAGCGTAAACCAACCGACAACAGGAAGAGGTGCATGTGTATGCAATGGTGTAAAAGGGGAATTCCACCAATTCTACACATGAGAGTAGTTATTGGACTAGTAAGCAGTCATTGGACAGCCTATGAGAGTTTAGTAATGTCTCCTGTGGTTCTGGGGGAATTATGTAAAGTCTGAGAAAGTAATCCTTTTCATCGTGTGTCAAGTTGCTTCATGAGAACGGTGGGATGTTTGGAATGTGATTGAAACACTAAAGCTCTTCAAAAAAAAGAAGTGTTTGGAAATATTCTGGAACATCATGAACATCACAAGCTAATAGTCATCGCTCACATGGACCCAACTCCCAAAAAGTCTGTCATGAGTGACCCCTCTGACTCTGTTGAGCTCCACACTTTAATCCACTCTCATTTTCCCTCCCTCCACACTTATGAACGCAAATTTCCACCTTAAGCTTAGCCTATCATCTCAGTGCTCTGCTATTTCCCAGCCCTCTGTAAATGACACTGGCTGGCTGATGTGAACTCTCACTCCACTGAGGAAATGTCCCAGTCTCTGTGTGCCAAACTCTGACAACTCATCTGTCATGAACACCGCGCATTTCCATTACAGACCATCACAACCACAACTGCAACTGTGCACAGTCTTGCAGGAAGGCCCACAGCGGGGACCTGCATTCAACACAACCCATTAAACTAGATATTTTGAAAAGCTTGATAATGCTGTGAGGTAATTTCTAAATTTAAAACAGCTCTTGGTTCGTTCGCAAGATATTTTAGGAGAGTGAGGAGGATTCTATGTGGAAAACAATGTGAAAAATATGCAAAGCATCAGTAAAAATGAACACAACAAAAGTGGGCCAAGTTATAAATGTGCGACTAGCGACAAACTCGCTCTCGAGCTTGAATGTAGCAGTTTCCTTGCTGGCTTTTCTCTTAACTTCTTTCCACTTTGACGCAGTGAGGGGAAGCAGGTGCAATTCAAGCTGTCAGGTTTGAAATACAGTGAGAGGAAATAGCACATTGTCTTGTCCTCATCTGACACCACAGCAAGTGTGTGTGTGCATGCGTGAGAGCGTGTGCACACACTATTCAGGCTTGAAGCTTATCTTAGAGATAAAATGAAAACGAATGGAAACACCCGTCGCAAAGAGGCCTTTCACTTGGGCTTCCAGCAATTTTTCTGTCAAAACATAGCCTGCAGATACATAAGGCTGCAAACAGCAAAATGTTTGGTAAACTCCCCTCACAAATCAAAGACTCACACAGCCTTTAGCGAACGAAGAGTATGTGAACAAAGTTGTTTCAAAAGCAAAATAGAGACACTGCAGGTGGAAAGGATAAATATTCCTTTTATGAAAATAAAAAAGAAGCAAAAACTATTATGTATCTACAACATGTATAAAAGCACTAAAGGGAAAAAAAACAAAGAGGCATATGTGTTCATGATAATAAATGAAAGTAATCCACAGATATAAATCCCACACATAATGATAAGCAGTGTTCTTACCTGTGTGTCTGTCTAGCGCTGACGTGCCACTGGGACAAGCAAAGCTACTTCAACACAGGTCACGCTGACGCAATGCATTATGAGATAAACTAACATTTTCATTTCTCTCTTCCTTCACTTCTCTCACTCTACTCTCTTGCTCACTCATAATAGCACCTTCTGCTTAGCAACGACCATACCACAAGTGTGGTCAGGTTTACAGCGAACCATCACTGCGCAACATCAAGTCTCCATGACAACCACCCCTTATCTCATTTGCATCTTCTGCTTGCATTATCTACTGATGCCAAATATGGTTACCTTGTCATTTTCTCCGCCTCTCTCTGCATCCCCTTTTTTTTTTTATAACTTCCTCTTTCCCTCCATTTTCACAACTGTGTGTGTGTGTGTGTTTGTGTGTGCGCTGTGTTTTGATGAATTTGCGCACGCAGGTATGTTTGCATGCTTGCAGCCAGTGTGTAAAAAGAGGAAGTGGCTGTAAGTTTAGAGCAGTTAGCAACCCACGAGATAAGCAGCGAAACAGTTTGGCAAATCAGGAAGTGGGGTGTTGTAAACGCTGCTGTTGAGAGACTTAAAACAAGAAAGGGGGCTGGCAGAATATGTTATCACAACACCCCCATGGCCGGTACATCATTGCAGAATTTAACTTACTTCTCTCACATTTTCTTCATCTCAGGCGGGTGCAGGCATCTGGCTGCCTCCTCTTCCTCCGCTAAGGACTGTGTCTATCAAAGTATCACAGGAATGTCGAAGCAGGTCCCTGGAGCCCACACATACAGCAACCATCAGCAGCACTCAGCACCTGTCTTCAACTGCCAGCACAGAGGAAGAGATGCGGTCAATCACAATGGACAGCACAGCAGGAGGAGAAAGAGCAGATTGTGGGAGGCAAGCATTTAATCAGCAAAAGAACCCCCCCCCCCTCTCCAAAGGCAACATACTGAGCAGATGATGTGTTAATACAACATATTGGCTGATGGGTTTATGATAAATTCATTGAACATTAAATACCATTAGTGAATTAATTATAAAATATTGTCATATTTACTATAAACACATCAGGACACTGAGTACATCCCATGCCAGTGTTAATCTGCTGCTCCCATTATGAATAACACAATCTCACCATATGCTTCAACTACCAATATATAAATTACACATTTGAAAGCATAATTCTAGCCTTTGAATTAATTTCTACACATTAAATCATGAAAAGTCAAGTCAAAAGTTGATTTTGTCAAAAAAAATCATTATTGATTCAAAATGCAAAACCATGTGGCCGATCGAACTAAATAATTTTGTTACGTTGGGTACAATTAAAAAAACTTCGACCCAAACCAAATTGTGGCCCAGAGAAGAAAAGAAGTTTCATAGTAAAACATGTCATTATTGTGTTTTTGCGGACAATACACAAAAGATGATTATCATAGTGATGTGTTGATCTTGGAAACCTACAGGCAGCAAAACACTGAATATTCCAGATAATATCAGGAGACTCTATCTCTCAGCGGAAGCTTTCCAGGCAAATCATCTCTCCTTCTAACATCACTACTCACCAGGCCTTGAGTAGTTCAGAGGAAGTGTCACAGGCCTGGAGCGCCGGCCGACCTCAACTCCTCCGGGCTGCAGGGATGGTCAGACTTGGGGGATTGGAAGTCAATGAAACCGGGCCTAATTTAGCCTTCACTCCTGCCAGGAATTGGTGTGAGACTCCTTCCCTTTTTAGGTCTCCCTGGACACTGTGGTCCACAAGTGGCACTACTGCATTTCCATCTACACCAAGGAGCTGGAGAGAGGGAGAGAGGTGTAGCTCAAAATCTGTTCTATCGGACTCTATTTTCATTATTACTGCAGTCTATACTAGGCTGCAACCATGCACTGTGGGAACTATGTAAATATTAAGTACTTATCCATTTAAATCACTCACTCTGTAAGCAGCTAATGTGGCAGTTTGGACACTTTTACAATCGTTTTATCTTTACACCACTTTCTGTGGATACAGGGGAAACTTGTGACTCGGACATGATGGTTCATTCCTCACTACAGCTTCCCGTAAAACACTACTAATTAGGTGTGAAAAGGGGACTAATCATTGAGTCTACGATCCACTCAACCAGGCCTTGACACGGTGTTATGTAATCTTTAATAACCCTGGCGTGCACTGAAACTAAATGCTGCCGAGATAAATGTCAATGTAGGTTTTTCTCCGTATTGATCCATCTGACAGAGGTAGAAGAAACACGTCCATGAGGATTGCAGAATATGCTGCACTGCACTGAAGCAACTGCAAAAAGGAAACAATTTCCAGTTTGATATAAACAAACCTGTAACCGAGCCAAACATAATCCTTTCTTTCACAGATTGGTGTAGGATCTGATGCATTTCTTCAAATTGTAATTCAAGTTTTTTTGTGTTCTCTTCAAAGAAAAGCAACAGGAACTTGGCAAGGAATGTATTCGCATACTGACGAAAAATATAATACATTACTCTTTATTAACAGTGGCAGCCTATGTATTTGAAGTAAAAGGCTTAGATGAGGATTACTCATCCACTCCGACTGCCGTCCCGTCCCTGTCTTTTCTATTTCTGATATGACCCAAATGTATTATTTAAGACAGTGGTCACATTAGCCATGGTAAGGAATACAAAATAGGATTATCTATGCTGGAGCGCTGAAGTCTCATTTTCACCTCCCACCTCAAAAAACATGGTTGTGATTTCACAGTGAGTGTGTGCAATAATCCCACAAAAGGCCAGTTCAAATTGACATAATCCCATTAGCCCCTTCAAGGTCCCTGTCTGACCACCCAGTATAATGAGGCTATACGGGCAACTAGGGCAATATCATAAGTATATACTTTTTTTAAAGAATTATTCATGCGTATTTAGTCATGAACTGACTCAATTAATCTACACCCTGCAGGAAATACATCAGCTGTGTCAGTTTTTAAAGAAACTATGGCACCATTCGTTGTCGAGAAGTCATGCCCTTCATTAGTTGTTGGAAGGTGGTCTTTTCCATCCCAAAAGCCCCAACATTTCCCTACAAAATTAAAAATATTAATAGAACAATATTGCAATATTGCATATAACAATTGACTACAACTGGGGAAAATATGAAATACTGATGTTGTTTTAATACAATGCCAAATAATTTTAGTCCTTTCAATTACCTTATTTTCAGTATTCCATTTGAAATAATATTAATAATTAAAGAGAAATTTAACAAAATTAGATTTTATATGTCGACATCAATTATTCTTTATAAACTTGCAGAGAAAAACTCACATTGTTACAGGCAATTATGTCATCTATGAGCCAAGAAACTCGCCTTTATAACTAAATGTGATTGCTGAATAAAACTTTTTCCATTGTGTTTGTGTTTCAGCAGCTGATTCCTACGACAGCAAAGTAACCCAGATGAAAAGAGGTTAATCACAAAGAACAACTCTGGACCCAGAGTGGGCTATCGTGCTTTGCTGAGTTCTGCACAAAAAATATGCACAATTTGTGAGAAACAGTACTATGCTACTCTGTTAAAAGCTAAAGAGAGCCATAATCTATTCACCTTGAAGGTCAAATCACTTAACCTTAACACAAGACAAATAAATAATAATGTGGTCCACTGCTTAGTGGCTGCATCTCCTTTGCAGGAATGTGACCAGTAGGACAAGAGAAAAAGGTTGAAGCAGCGTACTATAACAAAAACATTTTCTATAAGGTAGAGGACACTCCACTTAGTAACCTAGCAACCACTGAACTAAACATGGCAGACACAGAAAACTAGCTAATCTGAGTGCCAGACATAATTATATCTCCTTAGCCAATCACATAAGGCCCTGAGCCATAAATAACAGACTGCTCCCCCATTGAGCACCAGTCTGTGCCGAAAAGTCAACAAACACTTTCTCCAGTAGCAGCTCTTGCTCACTGCTGGCCTGCTCAGAGGAACACAAACTGAGCGGGGAGAAAGACAGAAGCCTACAGTTTCGCAAAGAGAAATACCAAGAGAGAGAGATAGAAAGAGAGAGATAGAAAGAGAGAGAGAGAGAGAGAGAGAGAGAGAGAAAGAGAGAGAGCAAGTGGGGAGGAAAAGAAAAACAAATGTAGCCTGTGATTACTGAGTCATAATGAAGGCTGTTGGGTATGAGCTATGTTATTAAAGATGGTGCTTAGCGGCTGGAAAAGCTACAGGTCTCTATTTGAAACGCTGGCGTGGTGGATGACAAAGACACATAGATGTGGATTAAAAAAAAGAGTTCTATAGCTCCTTAATCCTTTGAGTCTCCAAACGTTATTATATCTTTTCACTAATATTACTTCAATAATCTCAAAAGCAGAGGCTGTTTTGTAAGCTTTCTACTCAAATTTCAGGCCTTTATATTACTACGTGTTCTAGCCAGAGAGCCACCACAGTGATCTGCGAAACAGCTTAGTCTCTGGAGCTTTATATTTAGATTTTATGACCAATATCGAATTCTAACCCAAGATATTTTCACCAGGGTGATTTAAGATGTCACTTCGATGGGGCAAGAAGTTATGGCAGCAATTACTATCAGATCACATCACATGGCTGAAAGAGGACATTGGCGCATTTGTTCCTCGTGGGTGATGAGAGATGGGATTGGAATTGGGAATCTGGTGGCACACAAGACATTACTAACATGTTAGAAAGTAAGAGAACACTTGTTTTACTTGAGGCATTTGAGAATTTATCTAACCCCTTAATGTCACATCATCATTGTCATTGTGGTGGTAAGTCACCATGACAAAATGGCTGTGTGGTTGCACGGTGAGAAGGGAACTACATTTATAAAACCCAGCATGTGTTTTACAAAGTGTGCCAAAGTATTACATATTTCCTACGTATATTACATTTGTTCTTAAATCATATACAAGGACTGGGCGCGTCCCGCCCAATGAAAGTACGTGTCACTGATTTTCTGTGCTATTTGTTTTATTTGGTGACTCATCAAACAGACAGATGGCACTTTCTAGACTTTAGTGTCATTTTCCAATGAGTCATCATATAATGCTTGTTTGTGATGTGCAAAGCTCATGCTCATACATTTTGACTGGGATTACGTCCATATTAGAATTTTACTGAATGTATTGGCTGGCCTTGCAATATGTAGCTGTGGCAAAGTATGGTAAGTACAACACTGATGACCGAATTTTCATTTATTTCACTATCAATACCCGGAAGAAAATTAGTAGTGCATAACAATTTGGGGAGGAACAAGTATACAGAAAGTACTTCATCTCATTGTAACGCACGAGAGGGGGCTGATAAAGCCTTGAATAGGGCTATAAGAGATTTTATCATTATGATTACAAACTCCTCAGATTGCACATAGAATAATTTGATTATAACCGTGGGTACAGACATCTCATTCTCTCTCAGACCTTTAATTTTTTTTTATAGAAGGCAAACATGTAAATTCTTTGCCTGCAAACATAAAGGAGATGATGTGTGATGCGACAGACTCCACAGTCTGACCCCTCTCTAAGCTCTGGGACGTTTTCCTTCAAGCCTTCCCGTTGGGATTCTAGTAGCCTACATTCTTTGCTTCAAGGTCGGCAGCAGTAGCAAATTAAATTACTTGTCCTGTTTTGTGGTGTTGGCGCCAGGTCAACAGCGACTTGGCTAAAATGATGAGTGCAGGATTCTGAGGGGAGCCGCGTTTGTCCTGACCCTTTGGTGTCATGTTTGCAAAGCAATGGGCACTGATGAAAAGAGCTGAAATCAAAAGCAGAGTATTAAATTCTGCTTCTGTAATCACTTGCAAAAAAAAAATCAATTACCTCTACTTTCAAATGCACCACTTTACACGGTTGTCCTCTGGGCTTCCTCTCCTGCTTGTAGCATCTCATGTACTTGCACATGCAGTGAAGCTCCAGTACATTGGACCTTTTATTGTGAAATTCACAGCACAGTATGTGCCACCTGCTGGACATCTTGTGGAAAGTAAAATTATGCATTTACTTTCAAAGGATGTGGCTTTTATGGAGGGGGTAAGTTCAGCAAATTTAAAATCAAATAAACCTTATTGCACACACGTACACACCTTTCACGCAGATTCACTTTGTATGACTGTGCATTTCTGTCATGTAGGGCAGCATGTCTCTAGATCATGTCTGCAGAGCAGCATGTGGGGTTTATCTCCCACTGGCTGGGGGTTGTTATCAGCAGACAAACAGCTTACACACCACACTGTGGAATGGGAGGAACTTCAATAATGTGGTGCGGCACAAACTGGCAGACGCAAACAGACGATATCATGACACGTACACTTTGCAACTCCAATGTGTGGCACCGGGGTCTTGTTTACCACATCGTCCAGCAAAGTCATGGCAGACATCAGTGAAGAGTTCACCCATGCAAACACCACTCCGAAAAATACTACAATCAGTACACTGGCAATGCCTCTTTACTGTATTTCTCCATTAAGAGGATCTCAACAAATATGACTAAATTTTGTGTAATTCATTCAGAGCTTTTCGACTGCAAGTGGTGACTGCAGTCGTACTTCAAAAACAATGTTTTTAAAAAATCCACCAGCAAGGTTCAGCATTTAAAAAATAAATTAAAATTTGGAGCACACATACAAAATATGTCCACCTGCATCACAAGCTGTATGAAAAACCAGACCCTGCAATCACACACATTTACAGATGAATTCAAAATGATGAAACCACTAAGTACATCGCCATGATGACTAATAACAATGTGGATCTGCCTACATTGTTGTTATGTAACCCTGTTCCACTGAACCCTTCTCTCTCTATGCGCCTATCTCACAACAGGCCATCACCTGTTCCTGTCTCTCGTGTTGTTTTGTGCACCGGATTCAATTGCTGTTCCTGCCACAGGGGCTATTTAAAATTGTGATGAGTACCAAGTGTTGCCTAATGTGTTAATCCCAATTGGAGAAAGCATAATCCCTGTGTGTTCAATTTACAACGCCATTAATCTAATCGTGCTAAGAGTTGCTGCGGACTTGATTCTTTCAGTCAGAAGAGGTCCTTGAGACAATGCCTTTCATCCTGGTGTCAAATTTCGCTTTAGAAATGTTGTTGCAGTAGTGAACACTAGAGGGCAACAGAGCAGCACCACACTTCAAGTTTAACTTTCCCCTATTAATAAGAGGTTCTCTTCCTACATTGGAGCAAACAGTGGATGTGCAATCTACATACATGCAAATGCACATAACAAAGAACTATGGAAAGCCAAGTGAGTATCTATTAAATATTCTTGATATATCCTCACATTTCAAAAACACACACTGGTTTATTAGTGAGCGACAAAAACATCTTTATTTTGCTGTTTGAAATGTGTTTATGTTATATAAGGATGAGGAATAGGCCTCATAGTCCCCACACTGAGGTTGGAATTATAAGATATTTTTCCAAGCAAGTGCACATAGCATCAAAGTGTGTAACCAGATAGCTAGTTCTTTATGGAAAGCCAAGTGAGTATTTATTCAATATCCTTGCTATCACATGTCAAAAACACACACTAGTTTACTGGTGAGCGGCAAAAACTCTGACATGTCATGAATTAAGGTCTGTGGTTAACTAGTGCAGAAATTGCATGATACTAGTTCACTGGTGTTCACATGCGCACTAGTTAACTAGTTCAAGCCTTTTTTGCCCTTACTAGTAAACTAGATAGACCCAACATGTTTACTAGTTAACTAGTTAGAGAAACAAAACACAATGCCAAGGTGGGAGGAGCATGCACTGAGGCTTCCTATTGGCTCTTCAGTCCAAAATGAAACATGACAACCAATGAATACACAATATTTTGTTATTAACCTGCCTGCTTTGTTTGCACTAGTTCGCTAGTGAACATGTTTCCTCAGGAAATGCAGCATGTTAACTTGAGAGTGCATCTTGGTGCGTACATGTTAACAAGTAACGGAAACATCACTTACTAGTTGACTAGTTCGGGTCTATCGTGAATTTACATGTCAACTAGTGAAGCTTAAAAATTGTACATGTCAACTAGTGAGAGCCACCGTGTCCACACTTTTGACTTTATGCGTTAACATGTACATGCATGTCTTCTTTCTAGTGAACTAGTTGTATCCAGAAAAATCAACAAGTTAACTCGCGGAACAGATATTTTTCTCACAAGCTAACTAGTGGAAAACATTTTGTATCACTAGTAAACCAGTCATGCAATCACACCTTGTCACTGGTTAACTAGTTGAATTAATTTTGCTCCACTAGCTCACTAGTGAGTAACATGTGTGTGTTACTTGTGAACTTGTTGCTCTTTTGGGCCTCACTAATTCACTAGCGGGAGAACATGCATGCACACATTAACATATAAAGTCAGAAACGCCCAAAGCAGTGGACACGGCGGCTCACACTAGTTGACGTGTACAATTTTTAAGATTCACCAATTGACATGTAAATTCACAATAGACCCTGATTAGTAAACTAGTAAGCACTGTTTCCGTTACTTGTTAACATGTACGCACCAAGATGCACTCTCAAGTTAACATGCTGCATTTCCTGAGGAAACATGTTCACTAGTGAACTAGTACGAACAAAGCAGGCAGGATAATAACAAAATCCTGTGTATTCATTGGTTGTCATGTTTCATGCATATTTTTCCTTACAACATGCTACTAGATGGACTAACTGACTAACTAAAACTAGACGGACCCTAAACGTTTACTCGTGAACTAGTAGACATCTTATCTCAACATGTTTACTCGTTCACTAGTAAACATATTGGGTCGATCTAGTTTACTAGTAAGGGGAAAAAAGGCTTGAACTAGTTAACTAGTGATCATGTTGGCCTTCACTAGTGAACTAGTATCATGCAATTTCTGCACTCATTAGCCAGAGACATCAGTCATGATTGACTAGTTAACATGCCAGAGTTTTTGCCGCTCACTAGTAAACTAGTGTGTGTTTTTGACATGTGATAGCAAGGATATTGAATAAATACTCACTTGGCTTTCCATAAAGAACTAGCTATCTGGTTACACACTTTGATGCTATGTGCACTTGGTTGGAAAAAGATCTTATAACTTCAGTGTGGGGATGATGAGGCCTATTCCTCGTCCTTATGTAACATAAACACATTTCAAACAGCAAATGAAGGATGTAATGTGTTTCATTCGCAGTGAGAAATACTTTAAAGTGGAAAAAGTTCACCTTACATTTTGGACCTGATAACAACAGGAACTACCTCTCCCAAGTACCTATTGTTGCTTTATGTTGACAGAGCAGATGAATATTTAACAGGAGGAACGAAAGTGGTCGGCATCAGATCACTAAGAAGGTTCCACAGTCTGATGACCAACCAGGCTGCTGCTTTGGGTTGTCTATTACTTCTTTGTTGAGCCTTCAAATGGACTCCGAATGAAAAGAGATATTGTCGTCGCGGGGTCACGGGGGTCAGGCGGGTTCGTGTGGCAGGCCGAGTGAGAAAGGTGTGTGTGTGTGTGTGTGTGTGTGCTCAGAACCATGGACAGCGAAGACAGGCTCACCCAGGTGATCGCCGCGATGCAGTCCGACATCAGGAAGCTGCAGCTGGAGAACTTGGGCCTGAGACGCAGAGCCGGAACCGGAGCGTCTCTTCGGAAGAACGCCACCGCTCCCGTCCTGTTGGCAGAATGCAGAGGTAGAACCACGCTTTTCCTGAACCGATATTCGACCTGAAATAGCAGGAGATGATGTCGAATGGGCTCAGAAATGGATTCGGTTCGATGTTCGTCGATGACGCAAATCTCCCGGGTTTTTACGACATGCGATGTTTTTTAACGGCATTTCTTTCAACAAAAACAAAACAACAACAAAAAAACAGCTTTTGCACGTTGACAACCTAAATATAAATATAGGACAAATACTTATTACTTAATATTTGTAAGTTTGTAAGTGTAACGAACATGAAAGTTAGGCCTAATAATCAAATACATTTCACATAAACTAAATATAGACCTTTTTGTTTTTAAGTATGGGACTAAAAAAGTTTGTGTTTACGATTGTTTGCTTCGGCATTATTACTTTTCTTGGGGTTTTCAACACAGTCCGTTCAGCTGCATTAATACACGCCAAAGTGGACGCTGGTCATGGTGTTGTTGAGCCTCTTTTTGGTAACAAAGTTGGAAACCAACAGAAACAAACATTAAGTAGTTGGTGCAGACACTGAGTCCGGCGCTCCACAGCCGATGAGAGTTTAACGGAAAATCACAATGTTTCAGTAGTTTGGATGTTTCTGAGTCAGACTAACAAAGGCTGCATCTTATAACGTCGATGTTGCTCTTCCTCTCTTTCAGACACTCTCTCAGAGAGCGTCGTCATGACCGTGCGGCGATACTCGGTGTTCCAGCCGTTCGTCAACCACCGGAACCTGCGCCCGGTCCACGCCAAGCGGCTGACCGGAGATCAGCGACACTCAGAATAAGAAGAAGAATAAGCAGAACCCGCTGTTGCTGCGGGGTGTTTTTTTTCTCTGCAAAAGAAGCACGCTCCTAAATGCTCTGTTCTGTCACATTATCTGCCGCAGAATAAAGTTTCCACTTGTCACTTCCGAGGCGAAGCGGCCGCGCACAGATTCGACGCGGAAATGTTCTCGTTGAAAAAGCCTGTCAGCGCGAGTTCTCGCGAGAGTTCGGCGTTGCGCAGTGGAGTAACAGCCGTCCGCCATCACCGCACACAAGCTAGCGTTAGCCAGCAGAGAAGAAAAACACACAGGAGAGTCGGTGACAACAACAACACCACACACCCGCCGATCCACCTCGAACCCGGAGGGGAAAGTCACCGGCTTCCTCTGCCGCTGCTCGGGCCTTTTCCTGGCGGGGGGAAACCAACACGCAGCCGCCTTTCATGTAGTCTTTAAGTGACCGTAGAAGCGACAGTCGTTCGAACTCACCATGTCCAACCTCAAAGGCGGCACCAAGAAGGACACCAAGATGAGGATACGAGCCTTTCCGGTGAGTCTTCACCCGCACACTCGGGCCGCTGTGGACCAGCGCTGTCCGCGGACCTGCTGGGCACGACCCGGGGATGAGTCGGTGTCAACCGAAGAGGAAAAACAACAGTCGGCCGATCGCACCGCCCGCTCGATGCGAGCCGCGCCGGCCTGGTCCGAGCTGTTTGGGTCGTGGTTTACCGACGTCGGTCTGTTTGAGAATGTAGGAGGAAACTTGTGCAGACTAACGAACAGCAGCTAGCGTTAGCCGCAGAGCAGCTAGCATTAGCCACATAGCAGCTAGCCATAGCTACACAGAAGCTAGCTTTAGCTACACCGCAGCTAGCTTTAGCCGCAGCGCAGCTAGCGTTAGCTACACCGCAGCTAGCGTTAGCTACACCGCAGCTAGCGTTAGCCGCATAGCAGCTAGCGTTAGCCGCGCAGCACAGGAGGCCTGATGTCAGCTAACTTCCAGCCAGACAGCAAGTATCGTCCCGCTGGTTGGCGTTTCTCCCGTGTAATTACGGTGCACGCCGGCCTCCTAAGATGTCAGCCCGGAGGCCCCTCGGAACAGCGACACGAACCAGAGGTGTGTTGGTGGTCGCACCGCCTGGAACCTGAGCCTCAGCGTTGTTGACGTCTCGTCGCGGAACGCCAGTAATAAAGTGCAGCGCAATGCTTGTGTCTGCGTTTGTTAAACACTGGTTTGTTTCGTGGCGTTTGGTTTGGGAAACACACGCTGCTGTGTGGTTTGACGGTGGATTCTCCTCCCGCGGCCCTTCCTACATGTTACCTGCTGCCTCGTCCAGATGATCCGTGTTTAATCAGACTAATGCCTCAAGTCAAGACACATTTTCAACTCGAATACACATTTTCACAAGCATTTTTGGAGAGATGAAGACAAAGGGGGTTTAATTCTCTGTGCAACATGAGACACTCGGACACCTTGATGATCTGTTGAAGTGTGTTTGCATTGTAATATTCCAAACCGATCAGCTGACTGAGCTGTGTGGAATGTGTCCTCATCTTGTTTGTCAGGCGTGTTTTCTTCCCTACAAACAGTGTTTATCGCTGGGTTTGTTCATTTGACGTCTGAATTTTGGGGAAAAAAACAACTGAGCTGAATGTCATCTACCGGTGGAGGGATGAAGCATGGGTGAGGACATGCAGACGACCCGGGATAACCAGGAATGACATTTCTCGGGAGGATTTTACAGTGATCTTGGCAAAGCTGCCTATAGTTTGAGAAAAGCATTGCTCAGAATAACACGCTGGCACATATTACAGACTAGCATTTTCTTAACAAAAGCATGTTTTCATGTCAAGTGACAACTGAAGATGTTGGATCAGCAGAAATCTAACTATATTTCGGCAGGTTTAACGAAGTAAACTTAGGCTGATTAGTGGCAGAGACCATGTTTTTGAAGTTACGGGCACATCCAAATAGACACTGCTCTCTAGGAGGTAGATGGTCATGTTTGGCCCCTCTACATTGGTTACATCTGATGTGGATGTTGTCATTGCTTGGATGATATGGACCAACCCCCACATGAATAGAATGACATGTTTCCATATTGTTTCCTTTTGCCTTATTGATTTTATTCGTATTAGGATAACAAATCATTAAGCCTTAATTCATGGTTTTGTCAACACGGTGTTGTTTTTATCAGGTCCCTTGACAACACATACAGTAAAATAGCACTTCTATATAATTCAAGGTATGTTTATATATGTTAGGATTTTTTTAATATCCTGGACATTATGGATATTTGATCATAATCTCTGCACCCAGTGACATGTAAAGCTGTACTTTTGTGTTTGACGGGGTTCCCCAGAGTGCTGGTGGCTATTGATAGCACCCCTGTCCCCATTTCAGCAAATCTAGCAGATGATTGAAAGTTACAGTATATCAGTTTGCGATTCTTCCACATCTTCATTGTTCAGGTAAAAGAGTTAAATATGTCATTTAGTTATGATAGCACTTTGCCTGCTTGTACGCCAAGGGATTACAGAAAACACCGTCATCTACATAATGGGGTTACTATGTTATCACACATTAAGATAATCACACAACACCATGGTGACTTGGAATTATCTCTCTCACCACCTTGGAGTACATTTGTTCACTTCAGTGCTCTCAGTATTGTGGAAGTATTGCTAACTCCAATTGATTTTTGCAGATGATTTGTGACAAGATATAATTGTGATTCAGTGACCATCAACGCAATGTATTTGTAGGTTATAACATTTTGGTTAGGATACAGTTTAAAATACGTTGCTTCTCAAAGTGAGACCTGAGACCTCTTGTCTGTGACGGCAACTATGTAATTTTGTCAAGCCCGAGAACTTAATGAACCCCTGGGTATATGACTTTGCTATGCTGCAATACAGGCTCCAGAAACCTGTCAGAAGCCCACCGACCATTCCAAAACATAGGACCAAACACAGAAAAGTAACACTTTATCATAATGCCAAACCTGGAATAACCTGCTAGAAGATATTGCACAAGCCTCGCTTGACAACTTTTGAGTCAAAGCTAAAACATTTATTTTCTGACAGCACCCTCTCTACACAAACAACAAACTCATTTCACCTATCTTTTTTCAATCATCCAAGGCTTTAAAACATCCTCGCTTTTTAAATGTTTGATTTTAGTATCTCTTGACAAATGTAAATATTTTGAATGTGAACAATGTTTTATTTTGTTACTTTCCAAAGCACTTGCACATTTGAAATAAGGCCACCTTGCCTAGCCTAATGCAGTGGAAAATGTTTTTGCATTGATGTTTGTTTACTTGTGTACAAGAGTGGTGTGCTTGATGCTTTGCATGCAGTTTGTCCAAAAGGGTCACAGGCACAAGTTTTCAATACAACCTGGGATGTTCAACATTCTCATTGTTTCCCATTAATTCTTTCAACTGTGACCTGGTACTTTGTACTGCTAAGTACTCCAAATTAATTTGAATGTTTTTGTTTAGTTGTATTAAATCCTTTGTTAAGCATTTAATGCCTAATGTTAAAATTAGAAATGCATGTAAATAGTTTTGTCTTTCGCATGACAACCAAGCTGTGAATAGATCAATCAATCTTCATTTTACTCTTCCTCTTTACCACATAGAAACAAGACTGAATAACATCACATTTGCCCCTTTGTAGATGACAATGGATGAGAAGTATGTGAACAACATCTGGGACCTTCTCAAGAATGCCATCCAGGAAATTCAGAGGAAGAACAACAGTGGACTAAGTTTTGAGGAGCTCTATAGGAACGCGTACACCATGGTGCTCCACAAGCATGGGGAGAAGCTCTACACAGGACTGAGGGAGGTTGTCACAGAGCACCTCATCAACAAAGTAAATAAGCATGTTCCTCACTAATACATGTCTTATGTTGAGTTCATAAAATACTAAACTGTTGTTTCCTACCTCGAGGAGAAAAATAATTTCCATTGTTGCACTTGAGGTTCCATTGATTAAGATATTGTTGATTATGGAGTACAACATTTTTGAGACCCTCTAACAGAGCTTAATTTCCAAAAATCTCTATTATTGCAGGTACGGGAAGATGTCCTCAACTCTTTAAACAATAACTTCCTGCAAACACTGAATCAGGCCTGGAATGATCATCAAACTGCCATGGTCATGATCAGAGACATCCTTATGTACATGGTAGGCTGCCTTTATCGTACTTATTTTGTGTCAGTGATGAATTAATTGCAAGTCATTCACAATCACGTTTGTTAATGTGATTGTGAATGACTTACAATTAATTTATCACATGTTATGTGATTGTATTACCAGGAGTTTTATGTCTCTCCCATGAGCTCCATTGCCTCTACAAGTGTAATATGGTGTTGTTTTCTTTCACAAGTAAGTTTGATGGAATGGCTTTCTGTATACAAGTCTCGCCAACCTCCATCTTACAGCTTCATTGAATGTGAGGAGCTGTTTTATCTTTGGGCCAAGAAAGATTCTTTGTTGTTCATCTCATTTATTTCTTTTTGTACAATTGGCAAGACAGGTTTGTTTACTAAACCTGCCCGTGTGTTTGTGGAACTGGGTTTACTTGCAAATCCTGAGATAGTTGTAAGTCTTGCCCGAACAATGGTGCAGGCTCTCCTGGGGTTCTTTTGTTCCAGACTCTCCTTGTACCAGTCCTGCCTTTATCCAGAACCAATGACTTCTGTTTTTTAGATTACTGCAGACTCACAGGCTGCAATGAGAGCAGGCTGCTACTGTTCATGTCTGTCTGCTGACCTCTAGAGGACAGCAAGGCAACAGCATGTTAGGTGCTTTTTCCTTGTTGTAAGCCACACTCTCTCACAGTATTCTGCTTCTCTTTTGGTAAGTTGTCATGAACCAACAGGCTTCAGTAATTGGCTAAAATAAGCTTTCTTTCACATATAAGTGCTTTATGTGCCCGGCTTTACACACTTTTTTAATGCCACCCATAATGGTAACTTGTCTATCACAAAATCTGGCCAAAATGTTATTTGAATGCATAACTGTGTTTTATCACTCACACCCCCGAGACAGGTTTGTGCTGTTTAGGTGTTCTAAAATGATAGACACTCTAGACAATTGGTCTGCTGTTCTATTATCAGAAAGTTTTGTTCCTTATCAGCGGGCTTGGAGAATATGTCTGGAAATCTTTTCTGCACTGAATTACAAGGAATGACACCAGAAAATGTGCCTAGTCAATATTATAAAGTAGTGTTTATCTGTGCTTTTGAAACACCTTAATTCATAACATAAATGTATCCTTGGGTAAACCAAAGCTGTTTTGGGATACAGCAAATATAATTTCCAATATCCTTTTCACACATCTCTCTTCCTCATAAATCTAGGATCGTGTCTACGTCCAGCAAAACAATGTGGAAAATGTGTACAACTTGGGCCTCATCATATTCAGAGACCAGGTGGTGCGCTATGGCTGCATTCGAGACCACTTACGACAGACATTACTGGACATGATCGCACGCGAGAGAAAGGGAGAGGTTGTAGACAGGTATGGAGTGGTACAAATTCATCTTTTTATTTATACAAGATTATGATCCCAGTTTCCTATGTTATGATAATTAATAATACTAATAATAATAACACAATGATGTTTGTAAAGTGCTTTTCAGAGTACTGAAACACACCGTACAATCTTGTAAAGATAAGAACAAGACAATAAAAGAATATCAGATAAAAGAACAACCGAATTCAGTAGTAGAAAATATGTTTTTACCAAGGATTGGAAATGGATGAGTGGAAAAAAAACAAAACCTTTCACTATTCACTGCAGGGGAGCCATCAGAAACGCTTGCCAGATGCTGATGATTCTTGGCCTGGATGGCAGGACTGTATATGAGGAAGACTTTGAGGGTCCTTTCTTAGATATGTCTGCAGAGTTCTTCCAGGTAAGACTCTTTTAAAGTGTCTCTGAATTTGGAACCATTGCCACTCGGCACAGCTCACTAATATAACAACAACACACTGTCCACTCCTTCAGATGGAAAGCCAGAAGTTTCTAGCAGAAAACAGCGCCAGTGTCTACATCAAGAAGGTAGAAGCCAGAATCACTGAGGAGATTGAGCGAGTCATGCACTGCCTTGACAAGTCTACAGAAGAGCCCATTGTCAAGGTGGTGGAAAGGGAGTTGATTTCTAAACACATGAAGACCATTGTAGAGATGGAGAACTCTGGTCTTGTCCATATGCTCAAGAATGGAAAGACAGAAGGTAAAATATTGCTTTGAGCGCCTTTTTCTCTATTAGCTTTGATGCTAAGGATGGAGAATAATGGATGTTTGCAGAGATTTAATATGCTGGTATTCTCCAACAATTTCCGTTTCTATATTTTCCCATCACGCTCTCTCAGACCTGGCATGCATGTACAAGCTGTTCAGCCGTGTGCCAAATGGTCTGAAAACTATGTGTGAGTGTATGAGTTCTTACCTGAGAGAGCAGGGCAAGGCTCTGGTCTCTGAGGAAGGAGAGGGAAAGAACCCTGTTGACTATATCCAGGTATGTTGATTCACTAGTGAATGTCAGGTCATGGCCTGATTCATTAATATGAGGGATGTAGGTTGATTTGTTTACCGTTACCATATCAACTGTTTCCTTCCTTCACAGGGTCTGCTTGACCTCAAGACAAGATTTGATCGCTTTCTGCTTGAGTCCTTCAACAATGACAGACTATTTAAGCAAACCATAGCAGGAGACTTTGAGTATTTCCTCAACCTTAACTCCCGCTCACCGGAGTACCTGTCGCTCTTCATTGATGATAAACTCAAGAAGGGAGTCAAAGGGGTATGTGGCTGAGTGAGGATGTGAACATGCTGCTCATCAGTCCTTTTGGTTTGAAAATGTTGGCAGTGCATGAATTCTCTTTGTCCCTTATATTTGAACAGTTGACAGAGCAAGAGGTGGAGTCAATCCTTGACAAGGCCATGGTGCTCTTCAGGTTTATGCAAGAGAAGGATGTGTTTGAAAGGTACTACAAGCAGCACCTGGGGCGGAGACTGCTCAGCAACAAGAGCGTCTCAGATGATTCTGAGAAGAATATGATATCTAAGCTCAAGGTAAAGGCTCAAGTTCGAATTTGGGTGCATTTTTTTTCTTTCTTATTTTATCTCCAGCTCAGTTCACATTGCTGTGCTGTTGGTCTTGATGGATCCCTGTCATTTGTGTCACCTTTTACTTTGTCTCTCTTATCCTTGCAGACTGAATGTGGCTGTCAGTTCACCTCAAAACTGGAAGGGATGTTCAGAGATATGAGCATCTCCAACACTACTATGGATGAGTTCAGGCAGCATATACAGTCAACATCAGTAAGCAATAACAGAAACCACCCACAATTTGTATACTAATGGGAAACTCAATGGATTTATTAACTCACTTCCAAAGAGTATTCCAAAGAACTTAATACACTTAACACTTAATATATAACAAACATTGCTGTTTGAAAATCCTCAGTTTTCTGGCTGTCTTTCAGAGATTGTCTTTAGTGTAAGACGGAAGCGGCAAGACTGGAGGTGCACAAAGTTAATTTTCACAGATGTTTTTGTGGTCAAAATATTTAAACTGAATCTTTGATCATAAGCTGGTCCACAATATGCCACATAATACTGCATGTCAGTTATTCTAGAAGGACCTCAAAACAAGGAGGTATGATTCTATGTTGTAAGAGAGGTGATGTTCTGGAACTAGATATAATAGTTCGAGCATAATAAGGAGCCCCACATCCTGATGAATGCAGATGCATCTTTTTATCACGTCTCTCCTGGTTTGACCATGAATATATCATGTTAACTAAACTCGCACACATTAAACTCGCACACATTCCGGCTCGTATTGAAGTCTTGTAACTGTCTCTTTCAGGCATCTCTCAGTGGTGTTGACCTGACTGTAAGAGTACTCACCACTGGTTACTGGCCTACACAATCAGCAACACCTAAATGCACCATCCCCCCTTCTCCCAGACATGCCTTTGAGGTCTTTCGGAGGTAAAACCTTCAAATTTCACATCAGGTTTCGATACTTTGAGAGGGTGGATATTTCAGGATGCCTATTGAACTTTGTTCTGGTTTTTCTCTAATAGGTTTTACCTTGCCAAACACAGTGGTAGACAGCTCACGCTGCAGCACCATATGGGCGGTGCAGACCTCAATGCAACTTTCTATGGACCTATTAAAAAGGTAAGCGTGAAATTCAGTTTTAAGTGGTTCTTCTTAGTTGAAGCTGTTTTGTTGAAGAGACTCCACATTATGTCAAGGAGGACGGTTCTGAGGTTGGCGTAGGAGGTGCCCAGGTCACCGGCTCTAACACCCGGAAGCACATACTACAGGTCTCCACTTTCCAGATGACCATCCTCATGCTCTTCAATAACAGAGAAAAGTGCACTTTTGAGGTGAGGATATTTTCTCTGCACCTCAATGAGCTTTAGTTGTTTTTTTTTCTACTGTACAGTGTGAGTGCATGCACTGTTTCCACTTTTTAAACCTTATACAACTCTCTCTGATTTAGGAAATCCAGCAAGAAACCGATATCCCTGAGCGGGAGCTGGTGCGAGCATTGCAGTCCTTGGCCTGTGGGAAGCCCACACAGAGAGTTCTCACCAAAGAGCCAAAGTCCAAGGAGATTGAGAATGGCCACGTGTTTACAGTCAATGATCAGTTTACTTCCAAACTGCACAGAGTCAAAATACAGACAGGTGTGTACAGTTGGTATGTTTAAAAAACAAAAACAAGAAAACATTAATGTTAGAATACATACAAATCTGCATTAGGTGGAACTGTTAACATTCCAGGATTGTCAACGCTAAAACAGCAATTTGTGGCATTTAACTGATAGAAATTGCTTGGACAGCTCATGTATCCCTTTAATGTTCTTACCACCTCTTGTTCCATTTTTTAAAAATGTTTCCAGTTGCTGCTAAACAAGGAGAGTCAGACCCGGAGAGGAAAGAGACACGGCAGAAAGTGGACGACGACAGGAAGCATGAGATTGAGGCAGCAATTGTACGAATCATGAAATCAAGGAAGAAGATGCAGCACAATGTCCTGGTGGCAGAGGTGAGGAGCCATTGAGACAAAATGTCGACTAATCTGTTCAGAAAATGGTGACATTGTGCTTTTATCAGATTTTCCATTTAAATGTGTGATTCTGTGTCCTCAGGTGACTCAACAGCTTCGGGCACGTTTTCTTCCCAGCCCTGTGGTTATCAAGAAGCGTATTGAAGGACTAATAGAAAGAGAATACTTGGCGAGGACGCCAGAGGATCGTAAAGTGTACACCTATGTGGCGTAAAGGGAACTGTCGAGCGGAGGAAGAGACTGGATGGGGGCTGTGGGATTTGTTTTATTTGGATTGTTGCTTCGCATGGACCGGAGGTTTCTCTTAAAGACAAATACTGGGAACCCAATTCAATTTTCCTGACACAGTAAACACACTTAAATCTGGAATAAAATGTCTGCACAGAAGATAAAATCCATCTAAACATGATTTTCAAATCAGGTCCAGTCTTCCTGTTCCCTCTGAGTTTTAACATGGATGGATCCGGCTTCAGGCTTTTCACTGTTTTACCCTTGTAGAGATCAAACTTACAAAGAATCCCTTGGGAAAAATGTGAATGCACCTCTTTATTTTTTTTTCTTTGTTTCAATACTGTAAAAAATAAAATTATTAAGAAACAACAAATGTGGATTGTTACAAAACAAAAATAAAATGAGTATTGATGCTCTGTAGTTTTTCACAGAACTGCTTATCTTCTACATTTGTCTCCTTAGTGAAAACAAGCCTGTCACAACCAGTTGTCCAAAAACTGATGTCTGGTTTCCAAAGATGAATCATCTGCTCCTGATAACAAAATAAGTTGAATATATTCAGGCAAGAATTTCACAATTTGTAATATGATATAAAACGAACGATCTGGGCACCTTCTTGTAAATGTTCTCATACAACTGAACAGTTATATTTAACTTTGGTGCAGTGGGCACATAAACAGCTAAGTTTTGAAGTTTGGATATGCTGGATATGGCTGCTGATGTTCATCAGTGAGAAAATCAATAAATTCTTCAAACGTTTAGCATGAGAGCCACATGATTAATGTTTGGCAAGTGATTCATCAAAGTTACTTTGATGTGAAGACTTGAAAGAAGTTGTTTCATTTTTGCATAACTGGCTTTGGTGGCTGTCAAAAACATAGCAAACTTTGTCCTATACTGGTTCTGTCTGGCACTAGTGAAGGCCAGTGCAATAAAGTCATCTTATCATCGGGCCACTAAAGAAACCAGGCTAGCTTTGGAGCTGTAAAAGACACGGTTTTGTGTGTCCTTGATGAAGAAAACTACACCAGGTCCTCGAGAAGTGAGGCCTTCTTGAACTCTTGCAGTGTATCCATATACACTGCTGTATTTAATTTCTCCTCCTTTGACCTGATGCCTTTATTTCAGCCTACAGTATGTGAGCAGAGATGACACTAATCTTGCTGTCAGGATAGGAATTTTTGATGCGCAGTAGTGATGAGATAATTTCTTCTTGTTAGTCTCCTTGATATTTTATGCCTGAGAAGTTGCATGAAAGCAGATGGACCAAATTCCAGCGTAGTTTGTATAGTCTTGGCTCAATAATAAGAGATTTTTCATATTATTCTGAATTCCAAGACAAATGATACGTCACATTTCACAAAGTCACTCTAAGGCCAAAAAAGTTCAGCTACAACCTTACTCAATTTAGAGTAACAGCTTTTAATTATTCACAGTCAGTCAGTGTCTTGTTTATGTGAATAATCACAGGTTTGACTCCACCTACTTTCTGCCACATAGGGATGATAAAGAGATTAAGTTAAACATCTTACTGCCTAATTGTGGATGACCATGGACAAGAAGGAGGTAAACCACATCTGGGACATTCTCAAGAACGCCATCCAGAAAATTCTGAGGAAAAACAACAATGGGCTAAGCTTTGAAGAACTGTACAGGAAAGCCTACACAATGGTGCTCCACAAACATGGCAAGAAACTCTACACAGGACTCAGCGAGGTCATCACAGAGCATCTCATCAGCAAAGTAAAGAAACATTTCTTTAAAACTTGATATTTCCATCTGTTATTCCATTATTGAGAAAACTAGGTTAAAAGAACCTTGGACTCTGTTAAAACTACACAGTACTACACAACTACACACTAATACTTTAAAAACCCGAGCCCCAAGTCCTTCGCGGTGACCCGTCTACCTCTAGTCACCACCTCATGGTTGGCTCCCAAGGCTGCAGACCACGATCCTTGTAAAAATGTGGAGGACAAGGGGACAAGGTCCACGGGGTTTCAATTAAACCAACACAAGTCTAAAAAAACTAAAAACAAACTAAAATGAAGAATAAAATGTTACTTAGCTCAGAGAGGGTTGCATGAAGTTGATTAAATAGATTGACTCATTTACAGTTGTGAAGTAATGAATTACAAATACTCACGTTACTGTAATTAAGTAGAATTTTGGGCATTGTACTTTTATGAGTATTCCTTCCAAGTGTGTAATTTCACTCATACTTGAGTATAGTTTACTCCATGTAATCTACTTTGCTACTTTTAAAATCAGAAGTCGCTACTGAATACAGTGTTTCCCATATATTCATTTAAATCAGGCGGGACTTGCGTGGTCAATGCCTGCTATTGATCAGGGTCATTGGGATAAAAACACTGCAAGCAATTAAAACTACAAAAAAAACACAGCAACCGGCTAAAAGTTGGATAAAAACACTGCACACAATTAAAACCACAAAACGGCACACGGCAACCGCTTAAAAATAAATAAAAACAAAACACAAATTGGTCCATAAAAACACCGAGCCCATCAGACATGCAGTATTCTGTTGGGACATACTGCTCCCGACATCAGAGGGCGTCTTGAGCATTGCTTTATCTATCGCAGACACGGCACGCTGAGGATTGTGGGTCAGAACATATGGGTCAGAATGCCCAGAGCAGCATGCTGGCTTGCACACTGAAAAGTATGGTAGCATGCGATTCGGAAAGCAGCCTGGATGACTTAAAAATGCTCTCCATTTTGTGCTAATATGTCTTGTGTGTAATTACAGGTACGAGAAGATGTTCTTAGCTCCATAAATAATAACTTCCAAGAAAAATTGAATGAGGTCTGGAATGATCATCAATCTGCCATGATTATGATCAAAGACCTATTTTTGTACATGGTAGGAAGTTGTTCTTGTATTGTTTTTTATGTGTAATTTAATGATATATGACTCTGCATAAGCAGTAATTCATCTTTTCATTGTCTTCTAATGATTGATCCTCCTACAGAATTCAGTACATCTTGTGCCGCTGTATATGATATCTTTCCCCCAAATTCTCTCCTTTATGAATCTAGGATCGAGTCTATGTTCAGCAAAACAATGTGGAAAACGTGTACAACCTCAGCCTAATCTTGTTCAGAGACAAGCTGGTGCGTTACAACTGCATCCAGCACCCCCTGGGCCAGGGCTTACTGGACATGATCACACGAGAGAGGAATGGCGAGGTTGTAGACAGGTATGAAGGAGTACGGACCTTGTTTGCAGAGTCTACATACAAATGTAGTGGTCACTTTTTGGAATTCAGCAGTTGGAAATGCATGACTAATTAATGGCTCTGAATGATGAATGAAAATGAAAATATCACTGTGTTTTGATTCACTGCAGGGCGATCATCAGGAACACCTGCCAGATGCTGATGATTCTTGGTCTGGAAAGCAGGACTGTATATGAGGAAGTCTTTGAAGCTCCTTTCTTGGATATGTCAGCTGAGTTCTTTGAGGTGCATATGAGTGTATTTGTAACCACTAAAGTGGCCCTCAGGAAAAAAACTAAACAACGTCTACTCTGTCAGGTGGAAAGCCAAAAGATTTTAGAAGAGAACAGCGCCAATGTCTACATCAAGAAGGTAGAGGTCAGAATCACTGAGGAGATTGAGCGAGTCATGCATTGCCTGGATGAGTCTACAAAGCAGCCCATCGTCAAGGTGGTGGAAATGGAGATGATTTCTAAACCCATGAAGACCATCTTGGAGATGGAGAACTCTGGTCTTGTCCACATGCTCATGAATGGAAAGGCAGAAAGTACAGTATCGTCTAATGCACGATTTCTCCTAAATGTAACTATTGATTAGACTGCGGGCGAGGATCTTTTTTCTGACTGTCACTCACATTCTTTTTTTACTTTTCCCATCACTCTCTCTCAGACCTGGCATGCTTGTACAAGCTCCTCAGCCGTGTGCAGAATGGCCTGAAAACTATGTGTGAGTGTATGAGTTCTTACCTGAGAGAGCAGGGCAAGGCTCTGGTCTCTGGAGAAGAAGATGGAAAGAACCCAATTGACTATATTCAGGTATGATTCAGCAATGGATCTAATATCATGCTTGGTGCATACTCGCTTGTTGACTCCTTAACGTCATAACCACATGTTTTAAATACTTTCTGTGTCAGGATCTGCTTGATCTGAGGACAAGAATGGATTATTTCATCCTCGAGTCCTTCTACAATGACACACTATTTAAGCAAACCATAGATGGAGACTTTCAATATTTCCTCAACCTCAACTCCCGCTCACCAGAGTACCTGTCACTCTTCATTGATGATAAGCTCAAGAAGGGAGTCAAAGTGGTATGTAGCTGCTTGGAGAATCAACACATCAGGCATTTTGAACAATGACATCCATGCCTCAATGTTTTTCCTCCCTGGTTACGTTGGTTAGCCGGTAGAACAAAACATGGAATTGATCCTTGACAAAGCAGTGGCGTTGCTGGGGTTTATACAAGAGAAGGATGTTTTTGAAAGGTACTATAAGCAGCATTTGGGGCGAAGACTACTCAGCAACAGGAGTGTCTCAGATGACTTTGAGAAGAACATGATGTCTAAACTCAAGGTAAAGTTTAAATTTGTGTCTATACGTTCTTATTTATCAATTTTCATTCTGAATGAATCCATGTCAATGCCCAATGTCTTTTTTCGTTCCTCTTTGCAGACAGAATGTAGCTGTCAATTCACTTCAAAACTGGAAGGGATGTTCAAAGACATGAGCATCTCCAAAGCTACCATGGATGAGTTTAGGCAACATATGCAGCCCACATTGGTAAGCAACATAAAAAAACCTGTCCAACACGACTTTAGCCCACGTACCCAATAAGTGTTAAAGACACACTCTGGGCATTTTGTAATCCCCCCAAATTCATCTCAAAAAGAGAAATAAAATGCAGTATGATGACTCAGTTTACATGTCTTTGCTTTTATAATTCGCCCAGAGGTCACATCACTAGCCATTTCTAATGTTTAATACTTCCATACATTATCCTACATCCAAAATGTAGAAAGCATGTAAATAAAATGATGCATGACCCAGACACAAGATAAAAGTATATGAAAACAGAAATTTTGAGGACCGCTTTCTTTTTTTCAGGCATCTCCAAGTGGTGTCGAACTCACAGTAAGAGTCCTCACTACTGGCAACTGGCCGATACTGCCAACAACCAAATGCACCACCCCAAACTCTGCCAGACATGCCTTTGAGGTCTTTAGGAGGTACCACTCTTAAGGTTTACTAAACATTGAGAGAATAGATGTAAAATCTGCTACACTATTCAAGAAATTGTTTTTCTTTTATAGGTTTTACCAGATCAAACATAGTTCTAGACAGCTCACACTGCAATACCACATGGGTGGGGCAGACCTAAATGCAACATTCTATGGACCCACTAAAATGGTTAGTGCAAAGGCTCTCGAAGGATCAGATTAATTTTTATTTTCATATCATATATTTTCCCATTGCATTATATTTATGTGGACGTGGGTATCAATCATACATTGTGTCTAGGAGGACAGTTCTGAGGTCAGCATAGGAGGTGCTCAGGTTACAGGTTCTAACACCAGGAAGCACATACTGCATGTATCCACATATCAGATGATCATCCTCATGCTCTTCAACAACAGAGAAAAGTTCACTTTTGAGGTGAGATTATGGTTAATTTGGCCCTTTAAAGCTTCTCCAACCATGAGATTATCTTCTCTGTGCCTTCGGTTGCATCTTTGTTATTTGTATTTACTGTACAATTTTCTTGATTACCTGCAAATGAAGTATCCCTCTTTGATACTTTGCGTTATGTCTTTATTGAAGGAAATACTGCATGAAACACATATTCCCGAGCAGGAGCTGGTGCGAGCTTTGCAGTCTTTGGCCTGTGGGAAGCCCACACAGAGAGTTCTCACCAAAGAGCCAAAGTCCAAGGAGATTGAAAATGACCACGAGTTCACAGTCAATGATCAGTTTACTTCCAAACTGCACAGAGTCAGAATACAGACAGGTGTGTAACATCGGGGAATGATACATCCTGTGGAACACCAAAGCCTGAGACCACTAGTGCGCTTATCCTCTGACCAGTATGCGTAATGTATTTGTTGTGTCGATATTTGGGATGTAGATAGGTTTGATAATTCCTCTGATTATTTTGTATTCAGACCTCATCATTTTCCTGTGTCCTACATTTCCAGTTGCTGCTAAACAAGGAGAATCAGAACCTGAAAGGAAAGAGACATGGCAGAGAGTCGATGATGACAGGAAGCATGAGATTGAGGCAGCAATTGTGCGAATTATGAAGTCCAAGAAAAAGATGGAGTACAATGCCTTGGTGGCAGAGGTGAGGAGCCTATATGACAAATGTTCAGCTGGTATGCTATAATACTTTGTATTGTTTAAGTATTGACCCCACAGTATATTAACTGACAGAATACTCTTAATGAAATGGCCATTAATTGATTTTTTTTTTTTAATATGGCATGATTTTTTTGGTCATCAGGTGACACAACTGCTTCAGGCACGTTTTCATCCCAGTTTTGTGGTAATTAAAAAGTGTATAGAAGGACTAACAGAAAGGGAATTCTTGGAAAGAACACCACATGATCATAAAGTGTACACCTACGTGGCATAGAAGGAGATGCTGGGAGAAGGAAGTGACGAAGAAGCAATGACCCTGTGGTGATCTCATTGACTCACATGAAAGCCAAGTCACAGACATTTAAATTTACATAATTTAAATTCCAGATTTGCCAGAAAAAATAATAACCCATATATAATGTTTGCATTATCTCAGTTGCCTAGCAATAATTGACTTTGATAGCAGCACTCATTAAAGCCAGGGGTGGTCCATATTGCCTCCATCGCCAATCTTGCACCAGTGATGACCACTCCCATAAAGTCTGAGTGCATCGTCAAGCTATTTAATTCAACCGCCCTAACTGGTTGATTAACCAAATTATAACTGGTAAGTCAAGTTACTATGTTTTTCCCTGATGTAGAATATGTTTGTACAATTTCAATTTACAATGTAAGTACCTCATTTTTTGTAACACATTTGTGGTGTGCCGAACTGTTTCACTAGAATATCATTTGATTTATAACCTGCAAATCACATAGAAGTGATGTAAAACTAAAGTTTTAACAATGTGCTGCCACTTTGTAGATGACAATGGAGGAGACAGATATTAACCAAATCTGGGAAACTCTTAAGAATGCCATCCAGGAGATCCAGAAGCAGAACAACAGTGGTTTAAGCTTTGAGAAACTGTATAAATATGCCTACACTATGGTACTCCAAAAACATGGGGAGAAGCTCTACACAGGCTTGAAGGATGTTGTCACAGAGCACCTCGTCAACAAAGTAAAGCAACACGTTCCTAATGAATATGCTTTGAGAAAGATTTGCTGAATGTTTGACTCAACCTATTGCCTGCATTAGCTGCACTGAGACTTCTTTGTAATTACAGGTGCAGGAGGATATTCTTCACTCTCTAAATAATAATTTTCTGCAAAGACTGGAACAGATTTGGAACGAACATCAAACTGCCATGATCATGATAAGAGACATCCTGATGTACATGGTAGGCAGCCTTAATTCTAATCATATATATCTTGTATATGTTATATTTTATAGATAATTAGACAAGCTGTATTTGTAATGAATTTTAGATTTTGGTGTAACAAATTATTCAACATTTTCTATGGGTTCCACTGTCTCCAAGTAAACTAAACTAAATACGATTCTAGGACCGGGTCTATGTGCAGCAAAAGAACGTAGATAATGTGTACAACCTCGGCCTCATCATATTCCGAGATGAGGTGGTGCACTACGGCTGCATTCAAGACCACTTACGACAGACGTTACTGGACATGATTGCACGGGAGAGGAAGGGAGAGGTGGTAGACAGGTATGGAGAGACATATCTCAGGTGCAAAAAAAAGAAAAGAAAAAGGCCTTTATCAGAGATGGTCAGTAACTAAGTTTTTGAACTTTCGTTTATTCATCTCAAAGGAGAAAGCAAACATGAGATCAGATTATTTTGCCTCAAGTCACTGAGAAAGCACAGAGGCGCAAGCTACATCTTACAAACATTTGGAACATAATCGTTTTAAGACAATCCTTGCTGCCTGCAGTTATTCCACTGTAGAAAGTAATTATGTAACAATACAAGTGCTAATTAGTAACACAATCAATGTACATATGAAATTTATACTGTTTCACTATTCACTGCAGGGGGAGCATCAGAAACACCTGCCAAATGCTGATGATTCTTGGCCTGGAAAGCAAAACGGTGTATGAGGAAGACTTTGAGGGTCCTTTCTTAGATATGTCAGCTGAGTTTTACCAGGTGATTCTCTGGTAGGTTCTCGGGGGACTCCATATTTGTCTCCAGTGACAGTCTTTCTAATGATACATCCTTTAATATGTGTTCCTTCAGATGGAAAGCCAAACATTTCTTGTTGAAAATAATGCCAGTGTCTACATCAAGAAGGTGGAAGCAAGAATCAATGAAGAGATTGAGCGAGTGCGTCACTGCCTGGGGAAGTCTACGGAGGAGCCCATTATCAAGTTGTTGGAAAGAGAGCTGATTTCAAGGCATATGAAGACTGTTGCAGAGATGGAGAACTCTGGCCTTGTCCATATGTTGAAAAATAGAAAAACAGAAGGTAAAGTACAACATATTTCTCTGGTGGTCAATTGTCAAAGTATTTACTTCTTCTCTTAAATAGAGAAACTTCCTCTGTTTGACAAAGTCCATTTTTTTTGTTTTTTGTTTTTCCCATGACTTCTTCTCAGACCTGGCATGCATGTACAAGCTGTTCAGCCGTGTGCTAAATGGTCTGAAAACTATGTGTGAGTGTATGAGCTCTTACCTGAGAGAGCAGGGCAAGGCTTTGGTCTCTGAGGAAGGAGAGGGAAAGAATCCTGTTGACTATATCCAGGTATGTTGATTCTCCACCAAGTCTTTTAAACCATGATGACCTGACGCCTGATTCATTAATGTCAGAAATGCAGTTTTTAGTTTTTTTTACTGTTACCATGTCAACTTATTTTCACAGGCTCTGCTGGACCTCAACATAGTATTTGATTGTTTCCTTGTTGAGTCTTTCAACAAGGACAGAATATTTGAGCAAACCATAGCAGGAGACTTTGAGTTTTTCCTCAACCTCAACCCTCGCTCACCGGAATACCTGTCGCTATTCATCGATGCCAAGCTCAAGAAGGGAGCCAAAGGGGTATGAGGCTGTTTAGACAGTCTAAAAACAATTGCACTTCATAGTTTGGAATATGTTGACTGTTGATTGCCTCAATCTTTTGCTCCCTGATTCCATGGATAAGTTGGCAGAACAGGAGGTGGAGTCAATCCTGGATAAGGCCATCGTGCTCTTCAGGTTTATGCAAGACAAGGATGTGTTTGAAAGGTACTACAAGCAGCATCTATGCCGGAGACTGCTGAGCAACACAAGTTTCTCAGAGGACTCAGAGAGGAACATGATCTCCAGGCTCAAGGTAAAGGTTTATGCTCTGCTCTTGACCTGACTATCAGCCGTATGACCACCTTGTTTCTTGTCTTTCTATTGTGCAGGCAGAATGTGGCTGTCAGTTCACCTCAAAACTGGAAGGGATGTTCAGAGACATTAGCATCTCCAATATTACCATGGATGAGTTCAGGCAACATTTACAATCCAAAACAGTAAGCATATTACCCTTTACTGCATGCTTGACACAAAATATTATCATGACAATTATTAATGCTCCAATCACCGCCTCCCTCCATGCATCCCGGCTGTTTTGCTTACTAAGTCATCAAACTTACTTCCACCTCTTCTTTAATTTGTCGATATTTTTATGGTAACTCTTGACACTCCTTTGCTTCCCTACATTTCAGCTGTTAACTGTCAGCTATTAAAAAAACATTAGAGAGGGCAGAGGGTTGTTAAGAGATTTGATTGGGCAAGCCAAATGGAAATATAATTGAGGAGGATTTATCCACTGTTCGAACATAAATGGTTGGCAGGCTCTTTATCGTCAC
>CAESWR010000840.1:115125-131821 GCA_903171835.1 Mullus surmuletus
TGGCAGGCTCTTCAGTAACACCTCAGCCTCTTTTCATTTCCTCATTTAACATTGAATATTCCCAGCCTGGAAAGTGGTACAACTCCCTATTTTTTGACTATTCAACAATATCTTTACAAGATAGATCTGAATTACAAATCCTTTAACATGACAGGAATTTACTACTTTCTTGTGTATAAATGTCATCAGAGATATTTATGATCAAATAGAAATGCTCATTATCGTCACTTCTGGGTCATATGGAATTCAAAATAGAATTGTGAGAGTGGTTTTCTTTTCTTATGCTTTTTTTTTTTCTAAATTAATGATTCAAAAAAATTCAAAAAAATATTACATGGGTAATCCTAACTTTCATTAGTATTGGCTTTGTGTTTTGTTTCTAAATAATAATCATGATGATGATGATAATGATGCTGATAATGACAAAAAGATAGATCAAAAAATGACAAATTTAAATCCAGGAAAAGTTGCTGTACTCCTTAAAACAAAAAGCAATGACTCATGCATAAGTCAACATTTCATGATATAAGAAATTCAGAAAAGCTGTTCTGACTCTTTTTCAGATATCTCTGGGCGGAGTTGACCTTGTGGTAAAAGTCCTCACTACTGGTTTCTGGCCAATACCATCATCAACACCAAAATGCACTATTCCCCCTTTTTCCAGACAGGCCTTTGAGGTCTTTCGGAGGTAATGTTCTTGAGTTTACTTTCGGGCTAATGCCACATTGAGAAGATATTTTCAGAGTGCTTAACTCCTGGCTTTTCTTTCTGATAGGTTTTACCTCGCCAAACACAGTGGGAGACAACTCACACTGCAGCACCATATGGGTTGGGCAGATATAAGTGCAACTTTCTATGAACCAGTTAAAAAGGTAAGTGTGTAAATATTCTATTCCATCTGTGGCATTAACATGGTGTGTTAAACTGAAGAGAGGCTCAAAATATCTTCCCTTCTATTTTGTGTCCAGGATGAAAGTTCAGAAGGGGCCTCGGAAAGTTCCCCAATGACAGGATCTAACACTCGTAACCACATACTGCACGTTTCCACTTTTCAGATGACCATCCTCATGCTCTTCAACATCAAAGACAACTGGACTTTTGAGGTGGAGTTACAATTCAGCACCCGTCTTCTTTAAATAACCTTCATACATTTTATATTTCAGTTTTGGAGATCCAACATACCATTGTACCAACATACCTTTTTTACCTCTGCCCCTCCTTTGGGGTTTTAGGAAATCCAACAAGAGACAGATATTCCAGAGCGGGAGCTGGCGCGATCATTGCAGTCTTTGGCCTGTGGGAAGCCCACACAGAGAGTTCTCACCAAAGAACCAAAATCCAGAGAGATGGAGAATGACCATGTGTTTACAGTAAATGATCAGTTTACTTCCAAACTGCACAGAGTCAAAATACAGACAGGTGTGTAAAGTTTAGTTAGCAACACATTGAGAGCCTAAGTGTGTATCCACTAACAGGGCAGCTTCTGACCCATTTGTGGGATTTCTATCTTTCTATGATCACCCACATTTATAAGCTGTCATGTGAAGGCAATGATGCAGATGGGTTGGGCAGTTCCTCAGTCTGCTTTATCTCTTCATCCCTTTGTTTTACTTTTCCAGTTGCTGCCAAACAAGGGGAATCCGACCCAGAAAGGAAAGCAACGCAACAAAAAGTGGATGATGACAGGAAGCATGAGATCGAGGCAGCAATTGTGCGAATAATGAAGTCCAGAAAGAAGATGCAGCACAGTCTCCTGGTAGCCGAGGTGAGACACATGTCATATACTGGCTTCAGTCAGATTGTGATTTTTCCCCACTCTTGATTGTTGATGCCACAATCTGTGCACTCATGATGTGTCATTTTCAAATGTTGCATTTCTCCTCAGGTGACTCAGCAGCTTCAGGCACGTTTTCTTCCCAATCCCGTGGCTATCAAAAAGCATATTGAAGGACTAATAGACAGAGAATACCTGTCAAGGACTTCAGAAGATCATAAAGTATATACCTACATGGCATGAATGAACTTCTAAGCGGAGGAGGAAATTAAAAAAAAAAAAGAAAAACAGTAAATACTTACAAAACACAATAAACATTTAAATAACTTTATAAATATGCAGAAAATAAAATCCATAAAATTGTGAAATCAGGTGCAGTTTTCTTTCTGTCTTGTTCCCTGAGTAGATAGCTCCAGCTTCAAGCTTTTGGCACTTTGTTGAACTCAAAGTGGAAAAAGAGGGAGTGTTCTTTGGAAATGCCTTTCATGTGTTGAGTCTGAACCCCCATATGATCCAATTTATCTCTGAATATTTAGGTCAACACCGCAATGACATTGCACAGCATCATTGATACATTTCCTGCAATGCTAGCCATGGAGCTAACTCTTCTAGATCCACCAGTTTCACTCTACTGCCGTCTGCCAGACAGACAATTTAACGATGAACCGCCAGGTGTCAGTGACCTGAAATGAAAATGAATCAGCTGGTCTCTCCTTTGGGTTTCTGTCCTGGTCTTGTTGGTTTCATTGCTCACTGCAGCTCATCTCCACTCACATGCTCTTTGCTTTTGATTATACTAATTAACTCACGTTTACCTCTTCAGTCATACATTACTTATTTGACCTAAATTCATGTTAAGAGCTCATGCGTGTTCCTCTCGTATGTGTCCTTCCTTCAAGCCGGGTTGCCGCAATAAAAACCTACTGACAAGCTCTTTAATTCGCACTGTTATTGACATCTAATTGCTGTGGTGTTTCTAGAAAATTATCACACTTTTCAACTCTGAAATGAAAGGTTCAGTGAAAAACAAAAGCGAAGTTTCCCTTTGCGTGGGAATTCAACAAAATCGTAAGCGGAGGTTCACGGCTCTTGCCGCCAAGGAAGGGCTTCATGTGTACAGGCATATACAGTTTTCTCCAGTTTGATGGCACAGAACTTTGATCAGATGGTGAAAGATGAATAATATAAGAATCAAGATTAAGTACATTTAATAAATTGCCTACCAAGCACTGGCTTTGATGGCGTCAGATGCCTACTATAATAATGGCCGACTGGGCACCAATGATGTTCAGTGCCATCAAAGTCACACCCTCAAGCAATCCAATGGACTGAAGAGGAAAGATGAGGGATTTACACAAAATTGGGATTTGCTACAGTAACACAGTTGCCAAGCAATGATGTCCTTTAGGATGGTACCACCAAAGCCAACAGCTGCCTAAAGTTCAGTGATCAATCAAATACCAGTGAAGGCCAGTGCGATGAAGTCACATATCACCATGAAGGGACTAACAATTCCAAGCAATCTAACTGATTGATAATAACACTTGAGAGAGGTACGTTTCTAAGTTCTTAATGTTGCAGCTAAAAGTAAGAGGAAAGGGTATTTAAATGCATCTCCAAAAATAACCATTAAATAACTCCACGATGAGCATAATTATTTTTATCATGGATTTGGATCTTTCTAAATTCTGATAGTGGTCTCATTATATAACAAAGAGAAATCCTTTGTTTTCCTATTATATGTCACACAGAAATTCCAAGCGTAAAACATTTATGAGTATTTGGAGATGGCAATGGATGAAAAGTATCTCCACAACATCTGGGTCACTCTAAAGAATGCCATCCAGAAGATCCAGAGGAAGAACAACAGTGGGTTAAGCTTTGTGGAGCTGTACAGGAATGCCTACAATATGGTGCTCAACAACCACGGAGAGATGCTCTACACAGGCTTGAGGGAGGTCGTCACAGACCACCTAATCAACAAAGTAAATAAACATGTTCCTAACCAATGCATGTGTTGTTTTCAGAAAAGTATTTAGGAAAAGCTTCAGACAAAAAATAAAATGAAATAAAATAAAATCTAATATCAATGTTTAATGTCCTAACATTTATAGCTTACAATTCTGCCAATTTGTCTCCAATTTTAGGTACGGGAAGATGTCCTACAATCTCTAAATGAAAACTTTCTGCAAACACTGGATCAAATGTGGATTGATCATCAGTCTACCATGATTATGATCAGAGACATCCTCATGTACCTGGTATGCAGCATTTGTCTTAATTATGATTATCAAGGATGACTTTGTTGTACATTATTCAATAACATTCAAGCTAATATGAAATGGCTTTAATGCTTTTGTATAATCAGTTTAACATTTCTTCCATTGGCTCCACTCCCTTTTCTAGGTTGATTGTGGTGCTTGTTCTCTTTCATAAATGATGGAATAACTATCAGTAAACAATTTCAGTACATATAATTTATTATATATTTTCCACCACTTATTTCTGTGACTTATGATTCCAGGACCGTGTTTATGTTCAGCAAAACAACGTGGAGAATGTGTACAACCTTGGACTCATCATTTTCAGAGACCAAGTTGTGCGCTATGACTGCATTCGAGATCACTTACGGAAGACCTTGCTGGACATGATAGCATGCGAAAGGAAGGGAGAGGTGGTGGACAGGTATAGTGGAGTAACATCTTCATTGCCTGATGTACACCTGTACAGAAGGTGGCTCAGAAATAAAATGGATCACTTATGCCGCGTTTCCACTGACTATCAGCTCTACTATACACAAATGCTCGTGGAGACGTCCGTTCTTTATGTATGCAATTGCATTTTCTCGGAAAGCTGCTTGTACATAACGTGCGAGTTCGAGTGGGACCTCCGTGCGGTGCCGTGAAAAGTAAAAAAAAAAAAAGTGAGCCTCTGTGAGGGTTCTGTCTCTCACCTAGACCGTTCAGTTCCTTCACTCTAATGGTAGAAGTATTGTGTTAAGTTTGCATTGGATTCTTCATAGTCTTCTCATAGTCCTGGACACAGTTTTCACAAGCTTCTTTGCTTCTAATCGTTCAGAATGTGGGTTTTATTATGTCTGTGTTAACTTCCACTGCAGGGGGACCTTGAGAAACACCTGCCAGATGCTGATGGCTCTTGGCCTGGATGACAGGAGTGTATATGAGGAAATATTTGAGGGTCCTTTCTTAGATTCCTCAGCTAAGTTCTTCCAGGTGAGTCTTTGATATGTTCTAAGCATCTGTGGATTTAGAACCATTGAAGGTTTTCCAAATAAAACAACGAATAATATCTGCTCCTTTAGATGGAGAGCCAAAGGTTTCTTGCAGAAAACTGCACCAGTATCTACATCAAGAAGGTAGAAGCCAGAATCACTGAGGAGATTGGACGAGTCGCGCATTGTTTCGACAAGTCCACGGAGGAGCTCATTGTCAAGGTGGTGGAAATGGAGCTGATTTCCAAACAAATGAAGACAGTCGTCGAGATGAGGAACTCTGGTCTTGTTTACATGCTCAAGACTGGAAAGACAGAGGGTAAAGCATTGTGTGTCCCCTTGAAATTAAATTTTGATGGGATTAAGACAAACATTGTGAGATAGGAACTGGGTTTTTTTCTACCTTTCTCTGACAATTTCAGTTTGTTTCTGTCTTTTTCCCATGACTCCTACTCAGACCTGGCATGCATGTACAAGTTGTTCAGGCGTGTGCCAAATGGCCTGGAAACTATGTGTGAATGTATGAGCTCTTGCTTGAGAGAACAGGGCAAGGCTCTGGTCTCTGAGGGAGATAGAAAAAACCCTATTGACTATATCCAGGTGAGTTGGTTAAGTTGGCTGAAGTGAGAAAAGGTATTCTTTGTTGACTGCCAACACTATTGTGTTTCAACTCTTTCTCACTGACAGGGCCTGCTTGACCTAAAGACGAGATTTGACCGTTTTCTCACCGAGTCCTTCAACAATGACATGTTATTTAAACAAACCATCGCAGGAGATTTCGAGTATTTCCTCAACCTCAACTCCCGTTTCGAAGAATGCCTGTCACTCTTCATTGATCATAAGCTCAAGAAGGGAGTCAAAGGGGTATGTGGGTGCTTGGAGAGTAGAAATATCTATCATTTCAAATTTGAAATTTCGATTTGTGCATTGCATCTAACCTCCCTCCCTTATCTCTTTGATCAGCTGACAGAGAAGGAGGTGGAATCGATTCCAGAAAACATCAAGGTGTTCCTCAAGTTTATGCACAAGTAGCAGCTGGGCTGAGGAAGGCTCAGCCCCAAGAGTGTTTCAGGTGATGCACAGAAGTAAACAATATACAATATGTAAAGGGCAGGCAGAAAAAAAAGTAGAAAAAACACAGAAGATAAGTACTATTCAGTTGAAAGAAAACAGCAAATTACATCACGTCTTGCATTTCAAATGACAGAATTTCAGGGAGACTGGCATTTCAGAAGGGACGGAAGTGAGCAATGTTCTATTCCACATGACTACATAGTTGAGGGAAGTAACCATGCGGTTGGATGTGCCAAGACCAGATGAGGACAGAGGTACAACGAGGGGCTAACTTGAGAAAAGTATGGAACAGAAGGCTGGAAATTCTAGTGACAGGTGCTGAAGAAACCAACAGCATGAACATGCAAAGTGCCTATGTTTGACAGTTTATATATGCTAAATAAAAAAAACAGTTGGAGGCTAACATCTGGTGTGGTCATGCATTAAGGTGAATACCCTGATATCAATGCTTGATTTAGATATAAATGAAAGTATACAGGTAAGGGATGAGAAGGGCATGGCCTGCTTCATCATAGTAGTTTCCTGACAGTTTGAAGCCTATAGCAGCATGTCTATAATGATATTCCCAAATATAAGATTGAGTGAGAAAGGTTTTAAGTCTGCTATTTAATAGAGAGGGTTTCTGCCTCCCAAAATGAAAGTTTGGCTAATTGGAATCAACGATGACTCAATAAAACACAGGCAATGGCCTTGTCATTTTTACAGACCAGGTGGTGCGTTACAGCTCCATTCAAAACCTTCTACGACAGACGTTATTGGATCTGAATGCGCATGAGAAGATGGGTAAAGTGGTAGACTGGTATGCTCGGAATGCCCCAGTTTGGATTATTACCTATTTCTCATACGGTTATCACCATTGGTCCATGTGTTTATTTACTGTTATGTCGCCAGTGGTCAATGTGAAAGTAGGGGGCAACAGAGGACAACAACTCTATTGTACTCAAAGAAAGTAAAGTTGTACATATGTAAACGGAAAACAACCTCTCTCACAGAGCAGATGACAAGGTTGACAAAAAAACTTCCCCTTAACAATGAAGCAGTCAGAACCATATAGGCAGACAAAATAAATGAAAACATGAAGACAAACAGGCAAAAGATATGGTGTTACCCGCCCTTGAGGTGACTAACCACTTTCAAAAATGAGTGTAAAATGTCAGATACGACCCATAAGGTTACAGGAGGTTTTCTCCCCACCAACACGATGACACTCGGCCAAAGTCGGCTGTCGGTCTGGCCCACTGGGGGCTGGATTCCAGAATACTGGCAGGCACTGCCTCAATGGGCACATTAATCTCAGGTGTGGTTAGCCACACACCAGCCAGCAATAGGGGAACACACTACAACACTTTTTTTTTCTAATAATACCAGCAGGGGGCATCAGAAATACCTTAGAGATGCTAGTGATTCTTGTCATGGTACATCCAGATGAATTTCTGTATTTTTAGCAGCTGACATTTTCTCTTCAAAAAACAAACACAAGGAACAAAAGAGTATCGGCTGTTGTGGATAGAAAGCCAAAACTTTCTCTCTGGCATGGTCTGTAAAAAAAAAAAAAAAGAAAGAAAAAGCCTACTGACTTCATCCAGGTAAACAGATTCTACAGTGTATCTGTCCCATGCCGCTCAATGCACATATGAGAGGATTCTGTTGAGTCCAGACTGTTAAATACAAGTAACACATCAAAATGTGACCATTCGCTGCTTGAGTCCATCAACAATGAATCTAGTTAAGCAAACCATAGCAGGGGACTTAGTAAAAATAAATAAATAAAAAAAGCCCCTCTGCTTTACCACTAGATGGGGCACCTTCCCAACACTGTAAATCTAAAGTGAGAGCACACTGATTTGAAGGTACTAGTAGTGGCCTGAAAAATAGCATCCTGCTTAACATGTAGGGTGTGAGTTGTGGGTGCAATCACAGATGCTTGTACAGAGAAATAACGTCTGCCCTTTTCTTCTCCCTCCCGCTATGAGAGGACTGGCCACATACAACTCACAATTTGGCAGTGACAGGATACTGACCCATCTGTAAAAATATGCATGAAATCATTCTAAAATTTTCAGAGGATCAGTTTCAGGAAGGAACCTAAAGGGAATGGGTGAGCAAACATGCTAAATCACACCGTCCTTTTTAATACCTAGTTTTCAGCAAGTTACTGAACTTAAGGAGGGAACCCTCACCCTGTAGTGAGATAAAAGTCTGGCACAAACCCTGGGAAAGCTGGTGCACATTCGTTAAGTGAAGTTATATATGAGTGAAAAGGTTACATGTCACACATGTGAATTATAAAGAATATGATACTTAGAAAGGATTATATGTTATTACTAAAAATGGTGTGAGGCCTTCTATGTGAGCTGTACAAGGAAGTGCAACTTTGGTAAAAATGGAGTGCGGAGAAATGGGGTGTGGTGGGACAGACTTGCAATGTCTATGCTCTCCCTGGCAGGAGCGTGGAGTGGACGTGGCCAGACACCGCTCTTGAACATTTAAAGGCACAGACACAGAAACAGCCGGTTCTTCTCAGTAGACCTCACAGGAGGGACTTGGGTGTGTTCACACCGGACGCGACTCTTGTTGCATTGTCGTGTAGCCGCTTCAATTTTGTCGTGCGTGCATAAAGCGACAAGCAGCAAAAGTCGCTTCAGTTATGTCACGACTGCTCTGTTTTTCCCCGCTAAACTGCTGAGAGATGGCCGACCCCGCAACCCTTGCTGCCGTGTTCCTGCTATATAAGTGGCTAAAATGCCGGAATCCTCCTGCAAGAACGCCGCCTGGATGACGAGCATTGTATCAAAAAGCACCAGGTGATGCGAGCCGGTGATGATAACCTGCTCCTCCATCTAGTCGTCCATTTTGTCGCGGCTTCGTGTTGTGCGTTCAGTGAAAATGTGTTGCGCAGCACTTTGTCATGCGACACCGTGGCTGTACATTGACTTTGCATTGAAAGTTGTCCTTTGAGAAGCTTTGTCGCGTCCAGTGTAGACTGGCTGAAATTCAGTACCAAGGCTGAATTTGGGGTAATACACTTTGAATACGGTGTTGTTGGACCATCAAGGAGCTTCAGAAGAACAGCAGTTGGCTGAACTCTGTGGAGCTATCTGCCAGCGCCTACATGACAGTGATTCACATCTCTGGGAGAAGCTCCTTAGGGAAATTGTTACAGAGCAACTCAGTAACAAAATAAAGATACACTTTAAGTGTATCTGGTAAACTTTAAGAATTTTACTTGCAGGATGAATATGTGCAAATGACTCACAAGCACCTGAAGAAACACAAACGGTGCAGTTATATTATTGTGCTTGTTCTCTGCCACAAGTAAGAAGGTTTTTCACAAGTTAGCCTGTGAGGAAAACATCTGTGCCACGAGTTATTGTTGCTCTTTTTGAACATAAATAGATCTGTTTCGACCTCACTCTGACCGTCACTACAGTCTTGAATGAATGATCACCTCTGTTCCACCTACACTTGAGACCTTATGTAAACAATATCATGCCCATGACCCAGAAGCGGAACGTCCCGCACTATAAAAGCGGGAGCAATTTTTGGCTCGTCCTCTTTGCCTTCTCACCTCAGAGACAAGGTACAGGTAAGAAATTGACTTGCTGTTATTCCCACCTTTGAATTCATCACCTTTGTGGTGCAGGTGCCTTTTGCCCCTGTGAATTGTGGTGGTGGCATCAGCCTACCTGGTAGCATTGCGATGATAAGCTAATGCTATATTTCTTTATGTACAAAAGCTAATTTTGTCTGTGTTTTCTAATTTCTTTCAGAGTTATCCACCTGTGAAGCAGCATGGTAGACTTTCACTAAAGAAAGAAAGAAATAAAAGGTTTGAAAAGTATTGTGCCCTATATCACTGTTGGTGGCTTGGCGTGCATCTTGTTCCTTATACTACTGTGCGCAGATAGTGGGGCATTGTTAGCCTCAGCTGGTGTTTGACAGTGGCAGCATGGCTTCACAGCACTGCCGGTTCTGCCGTCCAAATTGGACCCCCATGATGAGCACCGAGAATGCCCCTTGTACTCGGGGATGGTTTGTTTAAGAGAAGATGTGGATAATCCCTGCGGCGTGAGGCGGAGGAGGCATGACACTTCCAAGCACTTGTCCCCCTGCTCCCCTGGAATTTTTTTAAAGTATTTGGTCATCCCCAAAAATATGAGGTCATCGTCCTATCCTCGACCTCTCAACAAATATCTGAAGGTGCTCCCATTCAAAATGGTACATACAAATTTGGTGGTACAGTCCATCAGTGCAGGGGAGGAGTTCACGTCCCTTGACTTAAGGGATGCATATTTCCACGTCCTGATTTGTCCAGACCACAGACCCTTTCTTCGCTTTGCTTTCCAGGTGTACCAGTTTCAGGCACTGACATTCGGCCTGTCGCTGGCACTGAGGATTTTTACATGACTGGTCTCAGAGGCCTTGGGCCCCCTCCAGTTGCAGGGTCTAAAAATCCTCCCATACATAGACGACTGGTTGGTCTGTGCTCCTTCTTGACACCAGGTGGTCCAGGATACAGAGAGGGTGCTTACGCACACACTCGGTCCCTGGGGTTCACACTGAACTGGAAGAAGAGAAATCTGTAGTCTTGGCAACAGGTGAGCTTTCTTGGTGTTGCCTTTGATTCTGTAACAATGAATGTAAGTCTGATTCCTCATAGGGTGGACAGTCTTGAGCAAACACTGTGTCAATTCTGATAAGGGGCGCATTTGACGGTTAACAGGGTTAAAAAATTGCTGGGATTGACGGCAGCAGTGTCAGCTGTGGTTCCCTGGGGCCTGCTGAGGGCATGTCCTTTTTAGGGATGGTTCAACTCCTTTGGTCTCCATCCAAAACGAGACAGGACAAAGAGGCTGCTTGTGACACGTTCCTGCATACAAGCCCTGCTCCCCTGGAGAGACAGGGACCTCCTTCGCAGGAGGACTCCACTGGAGAGCAGTTATCACGACAGATGCAACACTGACAGACTGGGGGGCTGTCTGGGAGAACGGGACAGTGAGGGGTATATGGGAACCCACTTGGTCGTCGGAACACATCAATGTGCTCGAACTGAGAGCTCTCCATCTGGCTCTCATGGGGCTTTAGCCATTCATACGGCGCATGCATGTGCTGGTGACGACAGTCAACACCTGGGCGGTGCACCAAATCAATCACCAGGTTGGAACAAGGTCAGAGCACTGTCTCCAAGTAGCTGGAGAGTGTGGACATGGGTGTGACCTCGCCTGACCACCCTGAGGGCAGTCCACATACCAAGTGTGGTGAAGAGAGCAGCAGACACCCTGGAGAGTGGCACTTACACCCAGAAGTAGTGTGACCAAATATGGGCTCGATACGGCCTCGATATAGCCCTGTTCAACCTCTTTGTGTCCAGAGAAACCACCCATTGCCTGGAACGGTACACCATTTCAGGTCAGTAGGGCAGTCCTTGGCCTGGATGCTCTATCATAAGAATGGCCAACAGGCTTGTTATATGCTTTCCCTCCTCTTCCACTGCTTCCTCACCTACTCTGGAGGATCCACGTGGGTTGTTGCAGGGTTCTGCTGGTTGCTCCACGGTGGTCGGCAAGACCGTGGTTTCCAGACCTGCTTCAGCTGCTTCAACCATGGCAACTTCCACACCGAGCTGAGCTTTTGTCACAAGTGGACAGGCGATTTGGCGTTCAAACCCAACTGCCCTGTGCCTGTGGATCTAGCCACTACAGAGCCCATCTCTCAGCAGTTAGACAAGGCTGTCCGTGAGACCTTGGAGAACGCTAGAGCTCCATCTACTCAACCTACTTACGCACTGAGGTGGAGAGTCTTTTCAGGTTAGTGTCTGTGGGTCAATGTTGACTCTGTGACCTGTTCTGTGCTGATGGTCCTACGTTTTCTGCAGTCTCAATTGGACAAGGGCAAAGTGGTCAGTACAGATTAAGGTTTATCTCTATGTTTACGGCAATTTCTGCATTTCACAGAGAGTTTGAGGGCGGTGTCCCTCAAGACTGCTTTTCTCCTTGCTCTCTGTTCAGCCAAATGTGTGAGAGAGCTGTGTGTGCTCTCTGTTAGTAATGATTGTTTACGATGGAGGGCAGATGGTTCTGTGTCCCACAGTTTGAGCAATTGTGGTTTACTGAGGGAGCGGAGAGAGCTGTGTACTGCATCTAATGTACTTAGTGGCCATATGTAGCTCATACAACCACACTTCAAAAAAACTGTCACGATCCTCGTTGCTCGGAACACTCTGAGGCTTCAAGATAAGAGGACGAGCCGGAAATTGCCCCCGCTTTTCGAGTGCATGATGTTCTGCTTCTGGGTCATGGGCATGACAGTGTTTATATAAGGTCTCGAGAGTAGGCGGAACGGAGGTGATCATTCATTCAAGACCATAGTGACGGTCATCCTTCGGTTTCAAAGATATATATTTACATCCATAACTTACGTTATGTCTACCTGATAACATTTAAGGTCAGAAATGCCAAAAGCAGTGTAACAAGTGAGCATTGTGGTTCTCACTAGGTTCCATGTACAATTTTAAAGCTTTACTAGTTCAGGACAGTCAAAATAGCCCCTAACTAGTTCACTAGCCGGCACTGTTCCTTTGACTTGTTAACATGTACACAGCAAGATGCACCTTTATGTTGCATGAGGAATGCATTCACTGATGCAATATGTTAACACGTGAACTGGTGCAAATGAAGCAGGTATTTATCAGTTGTCAGGAGAGCCAACAGGAAGCCTCAGGGCATGCTTCCTCCACACATCGTCATTCATTTTTTTCCACCAACTAGTTAACTAGTTCTCATTTTGCCTCTATGAACCCACTAGTTGACTAGCACTGCTACAAATTCATTTTACGAGTCAACTGGTAGTCAACTGGTAGAAATTTTGCCTTTGCTGGTTAACTAGTTAATATGTAGAGGCCATCTAGTACACTAGTAATTGCAAAGAGGCTTTTACGAGTTAACTAGTGACCATTTTGGCATTCACGAGTGTCACAGGTTTCACAAGCTCACAATTTTTATAGCTAGGTAAACTTGATGTGAATTTAAGAACGAACTGAACTGATTTCACATTGTTACCCAACACTTGTAAGATAGTATTATTATTATTATTGTTATTATTATTATTAGTAGTAGTAGTAGTATAGTGGTAGTAGTAGTAGTATTCTGAGTAGCCTATGAGAAATACGATATTTTATTTTTGAATACTTATTCCAAAGGTGGACAGAGTAGAAAGACAAAACATGCATCATTTGGAAAACCTGTGACGTTTACGTTATCTAATTTTGACGGCTCAGTCGGCAGAACAGGCCTTGGTTTTGATCCTTGACAATGTATCGACATTGCTGAGAGAAGGATGTGTTTGAGAGGCACTATGTGGAACACCTGTATCAGAGACTGCTCAGCAACAGGAGTGCCTCTGAAGACTTGAAGAAGATTGTAATCTCTAAACTGAAGGTAAACGAACAGAATATTTAGGTAATAAAGTGTGTAGATCCCTGTCAGCGGTTTTACATCCACATATTTTGACTTTCTGTGCAGATGGAGTGTGGCTTTCAGTTTCAGAGGATGCTCAGAGATATTAGCATCTCTAACACTACAATGGATGAGTTCAGGGAATACATACAGCCCACATTGGTAAGAAAATGCAGAAGAAAATGCAACCGTGACATCAATAAAGACCTTGTACACTGGTAATGCCATGTGCTGTACTCTCATTAGTCATCTGGAAACCGGAGTAAAACAGCTCCTCTACCACAGCAGGCTATGAGTTGTCCACATTCTGAAATAATTTAAGATGGTACGTTATGTGCTGCAAAGCTATGCTGTCTTTCTTCCCCGAGACAGACCTATGACGACTTGTTATCACTATCGCATTTACTCACAAGTTTACCACACATTAAAAGGTTATCCATGTGTTTTTTTCTTGTTCTGGAGTAGCAGAAGAAACTTTGGCGTGGCTTTTCTTTTTGATAGGCTTTACTTCAACACGGTGGTAGACGCCTCACACAGCAGCACCATATGCGGTGGGCAGAGATAAAGGCAACTTTCTATGAAGCTGTTAAAAATGTAAGTGCAATACACTATTTTTTTAAAGTATGTACTCCATGAATCTGTGTTTTGTTGAGCGTCAACTCGTTGTATCACTGTAGAACCAAGAAGGCAGTTCAGAATTGGATGAGGAAGGCTCCAAAGGAATGGGTTCTAACACCCGAAAACGCATACTGCACATCTCCATCTTTCAGATGATCATCCTCATTCTATTAAACGACAGAGACAAGTAGACTTGTTTCAATTTCGGGGCGATTTTTAACATCTGGCCTAGATGAACCAAGGTTGGATATTTTAAAGAAAGATAGTGCCTTATTTTATATGAATATGCATATATATAATATCTACTAATATATATATTTTTTAATTGTATGCCATGTTTTTCAAATTGATTTAGTAAATCCAACTAGAAAGCGGAATCCCTGAGCGGGAGCTGGCGCGAGCATTGCAGTCCTTGACCTGCAGGAAACCCCCACAGAGAGTTCTCACCAAAGAGCCTCAGTCCACAGAGACTGAGAAGGGCCACGTGTTCACAGTCAATGATCAGTTTACTTACTACTTACTTCCAAACTGCGCAGAGTCAAAATACATACAGGTGTGTAGAGTTTGTGCACAGTTTAGACTGTTACTATTGAGAGCCGATGCGCCGAAGATTGATGGTTTGACAATTCAGTTTCATAACCTCCGACCTCATCTTTTTGCTGTGTCTTACTGTTGTAGCTGCTGTTAAAAAAAGAAAGAAAAGTCTTGGCAAGGACGCCAGTGGATCAAAAAATGGACACCTACGTGGCCTAAAGGGAATAATTGAATGGAGGACGAGATGGATGGGAGCTGTGGGATATGTTTTATGGGGTTATGGTGTCATAAGGACTGGAGTTTTCTTTTCACGATAAATACCACACAGTTGTTCCCTGAAGCAGTAAACACACTGAAATCTGGAATAAAATGTCTCCATCGAAACAGGATTTTAAAATCAGGCCCAGTCTTCCTGCTCCCTGTGAGTTTTAACGTGCGCATCCAGCTATCAAAACAAAAAGTTTTTCCACCCACAGATATGTTATGTTCACCTTTAGAATTATTAATGAAAAAAAGACTTTCTCTGCATAAATACTTCTAAATACTTTCAAACCCAAATTCCCATCAGCATTTGGATATTTTCATTTGACAGCTTTTCTTTTTATAAACTGCTGCTGTAACTTGGCAGATTTTCACAACTACATATTTCGTATTAAATCATATTTATAGGAGGTTGAACACTTACAAACTCAGCACACACTATGGAGAGTCATTCAAGTTGTAGTCACCTCATGAATTATCTCACACTATGAACATAAACTTGTTATTAACACACACCGATACATTCAGTCCAAATCCATTAGTGACTCTTGAAATTTATAGCTGATGGCATTTCAATAAAGGTGCAGTGTCTAGCCACACACACTGTAGTTAATACATCAATATCAATTCAGAGATAAATGAAAGTAGAGATTTGTAGCTTTTTCCATTAGGACTTTATTGTTGCTAGTATTGAAATGGTCTAATGACATCAGAATCTAGACAAGCTGGGATCTCAGGGGACCATCCATCTCGGCATCAGACTTAAAAGCTTTAGCCAGACTCTCCATCTGAGCCATGAAAGTCTGAATGTCCTCAGCCGAAGTGTGTGTCCAAGCCAGAGGCAAGTGCATGGGAACAGCCTTACGATCTGCAAAATAAACAACATTTCAGAACCGGACGTGTGGGTGGATGGGTTGGGGTCTGTCAAATCTGCCAGATTTCATGCCATTCACCTTGAAAGAACTGCCCACTGCGGGACCTTGAAGCGGCGCGGGACAATGCTAACCACACCACGGTGTCGGCTCCCTGCTCGATGCTGCGCAGCCTGTCCCCCATCATCTGGCGGAATTGAGGCATCGATGCTGAAACAGCTGAAAACAGGAAGTGTCTGCATGTGGATAACTAACTCAAAACAATGACAGAAGCTGTGCGGGTAAGATATGATGTGAGGAACATCTTTGAAAAAGGTGAAAAATAATTACATACTGGAAATACAATTATTTGACAATCTATGGAAAGTCAGCATTGTTACATTATCTGATGACCTCAACCTGTATAAATAGCTTCTGTGGAGAGAAGTAAGCTACATGTATTTTCTTCACTGAAAATGTAGCACATTTTAACAGTTACCACATTTTAGTTCACATTTTGTTGTTTGTAATCTTAAGTAGCATTTTAGTGATGACAGGACCATTTCGAGTCAGTACCTGGTGTATCTACCCAGCCTGGATGGGTCACAGAAAAGTGAATGAGAGGATTCTCTTTGGCCCATTGTTGTATCAGCACCACCTGCTGTCTCTGACAAGAAACAGCACATTGTCAGTGGAGAACTGACCTCCCCACTCATCTCTTTCTTTTCTTTATCAATTAATGTGAGCCACACACAAAGCCCGGCTACCGGAGCTTGTTGGTGACACTGCAACAGAACTTGATCGAGAACTATATCGAGAAACTGGGATTCCCCTACCTTGTTCTGGGCGTAAACCATGACGCCATCAAAGCGTCTTTTTTCTGACTGCAAGTCCTTCA
>CAESWR010000840.1:148549-159336 GCA_903171835.1 Mullus surmuletus
AAAAGGAGTCAAAACAACCGTAGCTACACCTAAGGTAAAAGACTATTCGAAAAGGTATACTGGAGAGCGAGAGCTAACTGGTTTTCCCTTGGAGACATCCATACCATACATTGGTCATGACAGGAGGAACACGAGGCAGATGTGGCAGGTCGACTGAATGTCACTGAACCAACAAAATAACCGATAAGACACAGGTTGCGAGGCATCTGGGGGCTCCTCCGATATCAAAAGAGATGAAGCTCAGGGGCGGAAAAAAATAATCCCAGTGGATGCCTTTCACTATTCACCCTTCTGCAAAGGCCGAGAGCAGGAGAGCCTGGGTCTCTTACTAGTCAAGTCAGTAAACACACACTCAAATATACAAATTTTTGGGAAAAAAATGCAAGGAGAAAAAAGCCTGTAAACAAAGCTAGTTTTAAGTACAATCAGCATAAACAAAATGGCGATAAAAAAAATAGGGATAGAGAAAAAATAAAATACAACTGTGAAGTATGAAAAAACGCTCAATCTCTCATGGCTTTGCGACACCGATCCCTCAGACACATACACACAAAAACTGAGCTGACAACCTGAAAGAAACAATGCGACATAGAGAAAGGAAAAAAAATGATTTCAATGACTGAGATCCCTGCATAGATTCCAACCTGAATGTTAATTAAAGCCCAGGAGGGATCCCTCTGTCAGGCACCACTCATGCTACCTCATTTTCCCTGCCAGGTGTTCACCAGACAAGCCGCACTGTGTTGAGCAGAAACGGGGGGAGCAAGGAGGAAGAAGGTGCGTCGCCATTGATCCACGTACGTCTCGCCTGACATTTGTTTCAATTAAGAGTCATGCAGACATCTGACTTTGCATCGCCGTGGCAACTCAAAGGGCTAAACACATCAAAGAGGGCTAGACTGGGCGCGCCGTGCCGTGCGCTTCTGGCTGGTTTAGATGCCCGTAAGTGACCTTCTGTCTTTTGGTCTTGACAGAGCGTTAAGCTAGGGTTGTTTTTTCACCCCTCCCCCTTCCTTTGATCGCAGCTGGTCGCAGGGAAGCCGAGGAGGAAGGAGGTGCATGAGTCGCTTTGTGTGTCTGGATTGTATATGTGTGTGTTAATCTGTATCTAAAGCGTAACTCCTCTCCAAGCAGTCTCAGTAGTGGCTTTTGAGCGCCTCGTGTGGTGTAACAGTATCTATGTGTATGTGTTTATATGTTGTTTGTTTTTTTTTTTTAAGGGAGTGTTATTTTCCACCATACATCCTTTCAATGTCCTCCTGGTAGTGTGTTTTGAGCTCCTTGCGTTTCAGTTTGAATGCGTCAGTGACCAGGCCCGTCTCTGGCGTCCATGGTTCTGCGCTCAGCCGGATTTTCTTGGGGATCTCAAATCGCTCCAGTTTTGCTGGTCGGAGGAGAGAAAAAAATATCACAAGTCAGTGAGGCACATCAAGAACTGAGCATCAGCAGCTTCCAACATAGATTCAATGTGCAGTAAAAATACAGCATCCATATATAGATTTTATAGCAAACCTTTGCATGCATTGCTTTCTAATTTATTGTTGACCAATTTATTAGCATAGGTATCTAATTGATATCTTATATACACACACAAGAAAAGAATAGCACCACATTTTCTTAACAACTTTCACAGTTTTTCTGCCATCCTGGCTGATGAGTTTTAAATTCTATGGAGCTGACATATTTAAAACTTACAGGCACTTGGAATGCACATGGTTTGTACCATAACCCTCATCCAAGCAAAACACTCACCAATACCGAGAATGCCGATAAATTATGTGTTGGCCCTAATTTTTTAACCCATTGCCACTAATGCACTAGAATTACAATGAACAGGGATCTTCTGTTAAATCAGAATGAGTTTTTTGTCCATACCAGAGATAGCAGCCTCAGTAATGATGCGGAGGACCTCCTTCTCCATCTGGGAGTTGTTGCAGATCTCCTCCCACGTGCCCCTCACCTGCAGCTGCTCTGCCAGCACTGTCAGCTGTTTCTGGTTCGGCACCACAAAGCTGATCACGTAAGACTGGTCACTGGAGGAGACAAAAAAAGACAAAAAAATGAGAAACCGAAACGGTGAGATTGGTTTCAGAAAAGGGTCTTGAAGTCCAATGATCAGAGATACTTTGACTTTACCTGTTGGCATAGGCACAGATGTTGTCAATGAGCGAGCAGTTTTTCAGAACAGCCTCCACTTTTCCCAGAGACACGTACTCGCCCGCCTGCAATTTTACCAGGTCCTTCTTGCGGTCTAGTGGCAGAGAGAACAGGCTGCTGTCATGGTGGCTGCTTTATTGCCAAGATTTACAAGTGCATCTCAAACAATTGGTATTTCATGAAAACACCCTTTGCACTGATGCAGTCATTCATACAAAATCAACTGAGTCTTCCTGCGTAAATAAATCAAAGTACTTTTCAGTGGTAAAGATAAATGAAATTTTGATTTTATATAAGCTGTTATAATCAAATACTTACTCAAGAAAAATGAAACGAGCTTGCTTTGTATTGTATATAAATAAGAAAGCTGTGACTTCCTTACCAATGATCTTGAGGCATCCGTCAGCGTGGAATTCTCCTATATCTCCAGTGCAGAACCACCTCTGGCCCTTCTCATCAACAAAAAAGTCCTCCCGGTTCTTGGTTTCGTTTTTGTAGTAACCCATCGTTACGTTGGGCCCGCCGATCAAAATTTCCCCCCGAGGGTTGGGCTTGTCTGTGCTGTAGTATCCACCTACGAGAACAAACGATTAGGATCAGATTTTCCTGAGCTTCTTCCCTAAAGCCAGTGCGCCACCACCTGACTCACCTTCTTCCCAGTCCTTTAGCGTGATCTCTGAGCAGATGAGCGGAGCGCCCACCCGGCCTGTGCTGTAGTCCCAAACTGAAACACACCCACAAATATTCCAGCAATTTGTGAAGCAAATGAATGCAATTAACACAAATCAAATAACTCCCCCTTCAAACTGCCTCCTGATTAATTTCCCCAAAACAACGGGGGAGAAACCAACCAACTGCGCAAAACAAAATGCCACTTTGCATTACCTTCGCTGATGGTGCCGGCTCCGCAGGTTTCCGTCAGACCATAGCCCTGCCCCACGGGGCAGCACAGGCAGATGTTCATAAAGCGCTGTGTGGCGGCGGACAGTGGAGCTCCACCTGACAGCAGCACGCGCGTGTTCCCGCCCAGCAGTGCACGCACGCGTTTGAACACCAGACTGAGGAGGAGACGATGTCAGCTATGATTCTACATGACAACAGAACGAGATACTGCCCGTTCAGTTGATATGACTTCCTTTAGCTCACTACATGAAACGTGTGTTTGCTCACGTTGCTTCACCACAGAAACGTTCGTTGTGGTTGGATTTGTGACTCTTCACTCTTCTTACCTGTCACAGAGAGGCGTGCCGTAGCCCTTGGAAATCTGCTCCATTTTATAGTTATAAGCCAGCGTAAAGAGCGTCCTCTGTAACTTGCTCATCTCCTCCACCTTGGTCATCACGTTCTTATAGATTCGATCCATGATCTCCTACACAACACAAGCATGTCACATCATCGCAGCACATCAGGTGCAACTTGCACACGATAAACAACACACACGACTTACTGGTACAGCGGCCATGAGTGTAGGTTTCAGCACACTGGTGTCCCCTTTACTTCCTTTTTTGATCTTGGAGGACTGTGACATGGAAAGAAGGCAATCGAGCATCAATCAGTGAGCTCATAGAGTGACTATGGGCTTCTAGGATTTTATTATAAAACAAAAACCCCACAGCTCTGATTCTTGCACAAAAACATGACATGATTATGATTACTGATTATGTCTGTCATAATCAGTGTGTGTGCGTGCGTGTTTTAACACTGACCTGGTCGGCCAGAGTTTGAGGAGAGGAGTAGCCGATGCGGCAGCCATGAGAAATGCACACCAGCTCAGCACTGAGCTCCAGAACGTGGGCCAGCGGCAGGTAGCCGATATAGGTGTCTGTTTCACTGCAGACACAAAAACAGTTGCTTAATTTCCACTTCAGACACTGACGACAGCCTCATGTGAGGAGACTGTGAGGCTGCTCAAATCATCCTCAATTAATTGAGATTTGTTGAATTTATCATTTCAAAATGGTTAACACGTGGACAATATTTTAAAGGGATAGTTTGGATTTTGTGACATCAAGTTGTATGAGATCTTCCCCATCAGTGTCGTGCATCAGCAGTGACTTTTCCTGCACTGCGTCCCGTGAGCAGAGTTCTGGCCCGGTTTAGGTGTTGCAGAATGTACTTCCTGCTAGTTGCTGGGGTCACAGAGATAAAGCGTTTTGCTTCAAAAAACAATATGTCCATTTGCGTCACGAATTCTTGGCTGTGAAGAAGTCAGACCTCGCAATCACTTGCCACTATTTTCCCTCCCTTCGCTGCCGCCTGTTAACAGCTGTGTACCTTTTCATCAGCTGTTTCACTGTGTTTACATACTCAGATGGTGACCGCTGTGACACAAGACAGCTAACATGCGAACCCGCACCATTCTTATATATTTCTTGTCTGATATTAATATATTAATATCTCTGTAGTTCTCATGTCGCAGCAGTTGACATCCGAGCATGTAAACACAGTGAAAGAGCTGATGGAAAGGATAACAGGCAGGGCGCAGTGATACAAAGGGAGGGAAAATAGTGACAAGTGATTGTGAGGTCTGACTTTTTCAGGGCAAAGAATTTGTGATGCAAATGTGTCGCTCTTTTAAATGCATAGTTTTTTTTTTTAAGCAAAGCGCTTTATCTCTGTGACCCCAACAACTAGATGGTACTACTTTCTGCAACACCGAAACTGGGCCGGAACTCCGCTCATACAACTTCATGTAAAAAAGAAAAATCCAACCTATCCCTTTAAGGACAATGCCGTACGCTACCCTTGTAGATTTGCAGATCTTGCTTAATTTAGACTTGTGGACATGGATTTCGTGTTATATCTTTCCATCGTCAATGAGAAAGCATTAGTTAATTGTGGTTTCAATACTCATCAAAAGACGTGATTATGAATTTTCACATAATTGGGCGGCCTCAAGAGCGTGACAAATTTGAAAAAGAGGCGAGAGGGACGGCAGAGGGTTCAATATCTTCACATACTTGAGATTAGGGATTCGCTCAGCCATGCCAGTGATGCCAGCAATGATGTTGCCATGGGAGATCATAACACCCTTGGGGATGCCCGTAGAGCCGCTGGTGTACATGATGACAGCGATGTCCGAGGGCTTCGGGTGCCTGCGATCTTTTGATACTGCAGAGAAAGATGAGGGGATTGATGTTGGTTAGACAGGGACTGACTGACCGACCACACACACACACACACACACGCGCGCACACTCACACACACACATACATACATACATACATACATACACACACACACACACACAAGATTAGATGCAGTTACGAGATGGCAACATAAAACCCTGTGAGAGAAGAACGATTGTAAAAACATCAGCAGTCGGTGGTGTCAGCAGCTTGAAACCCTGAAAAACAATATTTGGCTTCCCTATACACTCAATAGTAAGTTTTGCATGCTCGCAGATCTGTTGCATGCAGGTAAAACGTCCCATTAATTAATCTCACATTAATTTACTGCTTAGGCAATAATGTCAATGTGTCATTTTGATTTTTTTTCACCATAGGCGTTTGATGGAACAGAAACTGCATCAACCATCATGGAGTCTCAACAACAGACAGTGAGAAAGATACACCTGTTTCATTTTACATCATGGTCATTTTTGTTTTGTTGTTAAGAAAATTATGTCAGAAACACCTGCAGTGACCTGAACGCTCCACAAACATGTTGCACAGCACTTCAATTAAACCGTCGGGGTGTAGGCTTTGTGCTAAGCTGTGATCAGTGCACTTCCACTTCCTGGACTAAATTAGAAAAACCTTTTTAATCAGCACTGTACTCACTATTGTCAGGCCTAGACCCCATCTCCTTCACAGTGTCCATGTTGTAGACTGTGATGCCTCTGGGGACGTCAAGCCAGCTCGAGGGCTTCCTGTCAACTACGATGACATACTGGAGCCTCGGAACGTCGCACAGTATGGACTGAGAGGCGGGCGAGGGAGGAGGAAAGTCATTATGCAGATCGGAAAGAGCAGATTACATTCAATGAAGACTGGCTTCAACACGGCTGATACCTTGAGACGGCTCTGCAGCAGGTCTTTGCTCGTTATGATGTGTGTGACCTCCGTCTCGTTGAGGCCATGGGCTATGGCCGCCGGTCCCAAAGTGGCGTACAGGGTGACGACTGTCAAAGAGAGGAAAAGAAAGCCATTCATCAAACTTGTTTTTCTATGAATCCAACAGATGGCTCGGTGTTTCTGCCAACTCACGTGGGAAATTGTAGAAGAAGCAGGCCTGTGCTGCCACAATCCATTCGGCTCTAGTCTCACAGAAGATGGCGATGTTGCACTGAGGCTTCTGCCCGAGAGCCGCCAGGCCGCTGCCAAAGCTCCTCGCCGCCTCGTACGCGTGCTCGTACGACAGCCAGTTATAGTTTCCCAGGATCACCTGCAAACACAAAACATGCAAAAAGTTTTCTCAAAAGGTCTGCATTAAAATAATGTGCAATATAATGTACACTCTTGTCTCAGTCAGCTGCTGCCATCTGCAGGGCGTTTGTGGCCCTGCGGGCTATGATGGGGCAACTTGCAGCTGTAATACCAAGGATTGGGGGAAGCTGCTCTTCCTCCCACATTCCTCACACTGTGCACAGCGGTTGACTGGACAGCCTCAGCCTGACAAACACACCACAGCCCAGACTCGGGCTTCTAAAGAATCAGCTTCAATTTTGCAGTATGCAAAAATGAGCAAACACAGTTGGGGTGTGTGATTCGGGATTTCTGCTAAAACTCATTGGCCAATATTTTGTATTGTATTACATTTTTTTAGCTATATATGCACTGTTTGTGGGGAGTTTTTCTGAATGAAGGACAACGCATTTTCCCTCAGCTGTGATGGATGTCGACTTTGGTATACTTAGTTTAATAGCTTCATGTTTCTGACCATCGTAGAGCTTGTTGTTAGTATGGCGCCACCTTATCAACCAGGTGCATCAGCAGTATCTGACTCATTTTAAGGATAGAGATTAGGGCTATCGCAGGGAAGGAATAGCCCCTGCTCAGTAGCGTGGTATGTCCGCACGACTCCTTTCATTTGTTTGTAAAAGGTATACCTAAATGGCTCCTTTCGAAAACTCATGACAGTTTCTTCTCAAATTTAGTTTATAGCCTAAATATTTTTCTAAAGTGAAAAAAAAGTACAAAAGTGCTGATAATAACACATCATGACATGATGATTCTTTAAAGGAATAAAAATAAAGGTACCAGAATAATTTTTATGTGAAAACTGCATTCTGCTTGAGCTTAGGGAGGTCTATAAGATTTATACCCTATTGTGTCCTTGTTGTGAGCTAGAAAAGACTTCAAATTGACCTCATGTGGCTTCAGGGCGGATCGGGGAGGATCGGAGAGGAGCAACAATGAGTAGCAACTGAAAACACAGCAGTTTGACAAATGTAAAATGAAGTTGCAGGGTAGGATATCCACTCTGCTTCATGTTCCATTGGATCAGTGGGTCTGCGTCGGGCTAGATGGGGTCCACCTAGCCGTGGACTCTCCCACCACAGCTGACGCACTGGCGCTGCTCTCTCCGTCCGTACCCAATCATGAATGCTGTCCTGGCTTGTTAATCACCGTAAATCATTTTTGCAATGATCGCAACACTCTGACACAGCACTTTTTAGAGCTGGATACTACGATGTGTCACATGAATTACAATTGTTATCATCATTTTGATAATGTTTGTAGCTCAAAACTCTCACCTACATAATACCACAGGTAAAAGGAACCAAACATATCAACTTTTTCACACATCTGCAGGCAGAAGAAGAAAACAACCCATCACTGTTGTTTGTGCGGAATAGGCATATTTCTCCTCTAAATTTCTGCAAGGGCAAACCAGATGTTATTTCAGTGGAAGTCAGGAGGACAGTGAAGTTAGGTAGACCGGAATAGAATCAAAGGAAAACGGCAATGTCATGTGGATCTTTTTGCCGTTTGTCTGACATCTGCCTGGATTCCACTGAACGCAGCACTGACAGATGGTGTCATTTCATAGGCTTGGCGACATGCAGAAGAGGACCATGAGAGGAGAGAGAATGACATGAATGGACGTGCTCTTTGCCTTCCTGCAGCTGCTACAGAAAGTGAATTTTTGGTTCATTTTGCCTTTACTATTACATAGGCCATCAAAATGATGGTAACAGTTAATATTTGTGTGAAAATTTGTACACTTCAAATTAAGCCAATTAAGCTGATAACTGATGCTGTGCCGATATTGGCATAAATGATCACAAACATATGGCCACACTGTGTTTTGTGGAACAGGTTCTCTCACCTTCTTGAAGACCTTGCCGTTGGGCTGGAGCACATCCTCCTCGCTCAGCAGCTCCCTGGTGCCCAGACAGTCTCTCTGTGGGTACTTTCTGGCGGCGTATTCAAACATTTTATCCAGGGTGTCCACATCTGGATGGAGCCATGCCACCAGCTGCTTTTGGCTGTTGATGGCCCTGTAAGGCCCCGCTGGGCGCCCGCTCACCGAGCGCGCTTTGATCCGCCGAGCACGCTCCAGGTTGGTGCTGGCTCCAGAAAAAAAGTACCAAGGAATGAAGGTGATGACGGAGTAAACCCAGACGACAGAGCGGAAGACCTGCAGTAGCAGGGGGTTCATGTCCTCTTTTAACTTCATCTCACGAGGATGAAGTCACTGCTGGGGAGAACGCAGGCCGGAGGAGCCAGAGGACACAGCGCTTCTCTGCGAAGACTCCGACTTGCTGTTGCTGCTGCAGGCAGTGGCTCCTTTTTTCTGCAAAAGTACAACATGAAACTTAAGAAACACAGCCTGGATGCAACATGGTGTCAGCACATTTGGAAGAAATAGTGAGCGACAGTCACTGTGAGTGTGCAAATAGAGGACTGCCTCTGGGTAAATTAATCCTTCCTCCTCCTCCAAAACCCATCTCTGCCTATTCTTAGCCCATTTCTCCGTCAGCAATATTTATCTCACCAGATCTACCGCACAGATGCCACAAAGTCAGATGCTTAAGGACACTTAAGATCCAAATTTTACATTTATTTTAGTTTATTAGTTGGTGGAATGCTTATATTAGGAATTAACTCTTGTGTGAATAGGTGTGCACTTAGGTTGTTCAATATCAGTTTAGAAAACAACATTTGAATAGAAAAAGACGACTCTCCTGCCAACCTTTGTAAAGCCTTTATGAAATTCAAATACACAGAATGATCTTACAATACAAACCATGTGCCTTTTAGTAAATGTCTGGAAAGACAGTCAATGACGGAAATCCCTTGCTCACACATTCAGCTGGAACAAAGTTCTGGCAGCACTTGGAAAGAAAATATTGCCTGGCAGTTCTGATCTTTCACACAGGCCCCTGCGGGATAATATTTGGAGATGTGTTACACTCATTAGTGCTCCTCTGCTCCAAGCTTGTTTCTACATTCTAACATGTGGGTCAACTCAGACAGAAAAGCTATTTCAAGAGCATCCTTAAAGCAATGGCGGACAATGTGCTAGAATTGGAAGCAGTGACTCATTCTGCAGTTTAGGAGAGGGTCAAAGGCCAAGTGTGTGAGGTGAACATAACCTGGTGGGCTAATGTAACAGCATGGAGAAGAATTTAACACCAGTTGGTGAGGTGGGCTGGTCCTGACCTGCACAAACATACTACATACTCAGTATCACTTGGCGATCTCTGCCGTCTCAGCAGCATATTAGGTGGTTTTTATTAAATAGATTTTAATCAAACAATTCAAGCTAGCAAGTGAATCATTACACGCAGCAAGCCCATCTGCATGCTATTGATTGAAACCAACCAACATACCCTTTCTTATAGTTGACAGACACACATGTCTGATAAGAGGACAAAAACACACCTTGTCTACATACTTGTAGTACAGGTTGAGTCATCGGGTGCTTTGGATGCAGACACACCCAAACGCTCCTAGATATCCTTTTCAGGGACAATCTCACATTTACACAAAAGAATGAAGTTTAGGTCAAGAGAATAACAAATAAGCTAAGTTTCAAGCTCATATATATAAATACCACTTATTTCTGTGGTGTCAGCAGGAACATGCTCAAACTGCAGTTTCCTCAGATGTCTGACAGACACAAATCTGGGTCACGTCCAACACCAGGGAGCAGACAGCACCTCAGCAAGGTGCAACCACAGGAAAATAAACAATGCTTTGATTTATTGCTCCATGTCAACAACACAGAGTCCACAGTCTGTGGCAGCGCCGTGGGGCCAAACCAGGACAGGTCCCACCAAATCTGAGCACTCTGCTCATGTTCCACAGATAATCCCGGCATGCACTTGCAGCTTCGTGCACTTACAACCTTCCTTTGTCCTTCTCTCGAGAGGCGAAGTGGCATCGATAACAATTCGATTTTAGCGCTCAATCTGCACAGCTATCAACACTAGATAAGATCCAGACATAGAGGAGATACCGTGTGTGTGTGTGTGTGTGTGTGTGTGTGTGTGTGTGTGCAGGGCCTTGCTGATGTAAACAGATGATCCTTCCTTTCACTTCACTATTGTTTGTGAAGCCCAGAAGCCGCAGCAGCATCCAGATTAGCAGCGAGCTAATAACCAGCACAACACGGCTGCAAATGTTCATATTATTTCATGTGTTCATATTATTGAAGAGAATTCAGTGGGTTTCGACGCA
>CAESWR010000840.1:187855-198380 GCA_903171835.1 Mullus surmuletus
AAAAAAAAAAACGAGAGGGAGAGTGAGTGAGGGAGGGAGAGAGAGCAGAAGAGAAAGGCAGAGGATGACAAAAGCAACACTGTCATTTGCCATTAAGGGAGAGTCTGTGACGGAGTGTTTTCTCTGTAGTTTCTAATAATAAAAACAGGGAAACAAGGGGAAAAAAGAGAGGGAAAGACAGAAATAAAGGGGGCAAAGGAGAGGAGATCCACCCCCACCCCGCAGTTAACATGAGTTACAGTGCCAATGGGGAGCTCTTCTCTTCTGAAGAGTTTTATGAGCTCCCCTTCCCTCCCTTAGGAATCTTTTTCACTTTTTTGGTTTCTGCGGCGTCATTGGTTCTGTATCTTCTTTTCCTTTCTTGCTCTGCCATTAAAATGGTAATGGAATCGCATGTTGGTTGGCTCGTTGTTTGTGTGCTAATCAATGAAAGCTGTGACAAGTAATCAAAACAAAATTGACGTCTGAAAAGAATGTGGCTGCTGTATTCTAAAATTTGTTCCAACTGGTCCAAGGCCACATCTTTACCTAAACAAACTGCAACGCAAACTTTACTACCAAACTCTTCTACCAGTCTCCTGCAGGCTCTCAGGCCAGCATGGTGCTCCTGGTTGAAATGTAATAAAGAACTCCTCTCAGCATCAGAATCTTCTTTGCTGGTTGTCTGGAGCGCAGCAGCATTCCCCGGGACCAAATCCGTGTGTAATGCCTGGTCAGACACACACTGGCAACCGGCACAAACATTTCCTGCTTGGCTCCAGAGGCGAGGGGAGATCCCTTCTGCCCCCCTCTCCATGTCTGACTTGGCACTTTTTAATTAAAACTTTAAATCTGGAGGGCAGAATGAGAAGTCTGGGGAAACAGACGAGCTTCTGTCCGGTGCTCAAATCTCCCTGTTTCCTCCACCTGTCTCTTGCCCTGTCGTAGGTGTTTGAAGAATTGTATCAAAAAGGTGCAGTGAACCTTCTCATGGGGTCCCCCTGGAGTGGATTTGGGAGTGGATTCCAACTCTTTCTGCCTTGCGTCCATCTGCGTTTGACACATTGTCATAGACTGTGACACCATTGAGTGAAAGCCTCAAGCCCAGACGCAGCAGATGCATGTTTGTGTGTATGACTGAGAAAGAGATGGGGGACTGCAGACATGTAATGACGGACAATAGCAGGCTGTCACGGTAGTTTGTGGAGCCTAATCATTATTTAATAGATGGGTAACCTCCCCCGTGAACACGGCAATAGTCTCAGTCTCTAGTTTCAGGCCTTCATTGATTCCCCTCTTCTGCTGAATTAGATCCCAATGGCTGTCTCCCAGTTACCCGCTCGCTCTACCCTGCCCTCAAACTGAACAAACAGATTAAGAAGCACCTGCAAAGGGCTGCTTGCCCTGCTCTATGGGACCCTATTGGCGCAATGCACAGCATGGCTAAGACCAAGAGAGACAGAGACTCCCAGAGAATAGGTGCCCTGGAGGGATCTGGCCCTCTTTAATTCATGGCACAGCAGCCACTGGCTTTTGATCCCTTCAAGAACCACTGAGGAGTTTAAGGAACCTGGAGAACACAATCTTAAGTGACTCTATACCATGTGTTGGATTCAAGCAAAAGGTTTTGTCTCTGATCCGGCTATTGTATCACAGATTTCAGATTTACCCAAAAGGTTCAATCGGATGGATTCCCCTGAATGTTGAAGTAGCATTCTGTTTATTTTGTAATTCCAGCCAGTCACTCGGATGAGGGCTCTGACGTGGACTCGGAGCCGGGCCTGCCTCTGAAGAGGAAGCAGCGCCGCAGTCGAACCACCTTCACCGCAGAGCAACTGGAGGAGCTGGAGAGGGCCTTCGAACGCACGCACTATCCCGACATCTACACCCGAGAGGAGCTGGCTCAGAGGGCCAAGCTCACAGAAGCTCGAGTTCAGGTTAGACGCACATTCACAACCCACTGTTCAACCCTGTCTTGCAGATCTAATCTTGACAGCCAAGAAATGTGTCGGTCCGTCATGGATATGTGTCATGTGGGCGTTAAATCGCCTTGGGATGTTGCCACACATTCCTTACAGCCATTAGACATGAGTTCCCCCCTCCATCCGAAGCGTGACCCCATGTCCGACCCCATTCCACACATACAGACACAGACAAACACAGATGCACTGTGCTCACTGTGTATGAAAACGCCTTCCTATTTTTGTCTGCTGTTCACAAAATGGACCATGCAAAGATCCCAAAATACACGCCTGTTTCAGATCGTATGCTAATATAGGCTTCAACAGCTGAAACAGCCCTCCGGCGTTATCTGAACCTAGTGACTTGCAGTGCCACACAAAGATGTAATGGTCATAACAGCATGCTCCAGATGTTAAGATCTCTGGCAGCTCAGCTCCCTGTAATGAGATGAAGAGGCCTTGCACACACACTCCATGATCACACGAACCCAGAGGACCATAATGTCATTTTCACATACACAATCGGCATCAATAAAAAAAACTATTTGTCTCTTCCTCTTCTCTCAGGTTTGGTTCAGCAACAGAAGAGCCCGGTGGAGGAAGCAAGCAGGAGCCAATCAACTGATGGCTTTTAACCACCTCATCCCTGGTGGCTTCCCTGCGTCTGCGATGTCAGGCCTGCAGCCCTATCAGTTGTCTGACAGCCCCTACCCTCCTACTTCCATAGCCCAAGGTCAGCTCAACATGACCCCCCCTCATTAGATACACCAGCAGCAAAATCTTTACAAAAGCTCACATAGAGTCACTGATCTTTTTGAACAACATACATGTTATTTTGAAATGAATGATGGCTCTAAATACAATGTTTTATTCTAAGCAGCATCTGAGCAGCCAAGTACAGTCCACCGACCGCAACCTCTTCCCCCCACCACTGTGCACCAGAGCGGGCTCAGTTCGTCGGCAAGCTCCCAGGACGGAGGCTCTGCTTACTGCCTGTCGTCTGGGCGCCACAGCTTCTCAGGATACTCCGACGGTTTTGTGGCCCCAACAGGACACACCAACGCGGTCAACCCCACCATCAGCAACAGCCTCTCACCGCAGGTTTGTGTGAACATCCATGACGGCACACGGTGGAAAAATAGAAACACAGACCTATATTATGAGTGCATACTTATACACATATGTTCTGCGTCAGACACACCTATATTTTATACCAGGAAACCACAATTGCTTCTTTACGAGGGTCAAGGGATGCACCATGGGAGGATAATGATACACACAAACACGCATGGTCCGGTGTGTGACCTCGGAATTGTCATTGCATTGACATTGATGAAAATCTTGTTAGGCTGAAAAAAAAAACACGGTAGCTTTTCATTTTTGTTTATTCTGATGGGCTGTTTGATGAATTTTAAATGTGGTAAACGTCAGTCTCCGAGGGGAAGAGTGGCACAGATATGAGGAACGATGTATGGATGTCGGATGATGACACAAATCAAAACTGAAAAGACAATTACGGTCGATTACACAGTCATCAGTGTCCATCAGTGGCTCCCTACCAGCCCAGAAGATGGACTAACAGGCGGAAAACGAGCTTTTAACCACCACAAAGGGTGGCCAGCTCGCATGCAATGCATGCTGGGTACTAATTCCCATGAGAGAGAATCTCAGACTCCTGTCAAACACAGATAAAAAACTGCCTTGGGCAGGTTTGTTACAATGTGAATGCCTTCGGGTGTATACTGAAAGAAGAACATCTTTGTTCTGGATGCCAGGATGCACGGTCAGAAATTAGTTGGTGGCACCATTGTGGTTAAGTGTATAATTGGTTGCCTTGATACATGAGAACCAGTCTTTAGCGAGAAATTAATGTTTCTCTCTCACACGAAAATGGGTATGTTTATTTTGAAAACATTAGTTTTTGCTCATTTTTAGCTCCATTTCTGTTTCCCTCAGGTCTGAAATGTCACCGGTGGATGGTTTATATATTAGCTGACTGAGCAGACTAATTATTGCAGTTTTAGTAAACAGTTTCTAGAATGTAAACGCTGTCGCTGTGGCACTCAAAAGTGTGTAGGGCTGTCGGTGAATTCACACACCCACTAGGCCACGGAGTGACTGTTGCTGCAATAAAGAGGGCAGAGGTGCTGTGGCCTGGTGGATGGTTTCAGCATTAACCTTAGAAGGCAGCTCCTTACAGAATGGACATCTCATCTAACACAGCGGCAGCATGCTTGGAATGTCCTGTCAGTCCGGAATTGCAATCACAGAATGTTCCAGTGTCTTAATTGATTGGAATGAAGTAATCTATCCCCTTGTAACAAAGTGTGTAATTTATGCAAATGACTCACTTTGTTGGCTAATTTGTTTTAATTCATGTATTCATTGCAGCTGTTTGAATGTATATAGCAATACAGTTTTCTCTCCTTCAGATGAGGATAAAATTAATTTCCTGAATTTAACTTAATAAGAGAGAGGAAATGAGAATTGATTAAATTCGATGACATTGACAGTCAATGAAGACTTTTTGGTCTTTGAAAACTTCAGCTTATTTTCTTAGCTACAGAGCTTGGTACGTTTTGTATTAAATCTTAGCCCATATTATCAGATTTTCTGAACTCTGTGAAAACAACTCACTTCCATCTATGACCGAGGAGTTTTGGTTCGGTTAATTCCAGATATGGCTGCATTAGAGCACCGTGCAGTATTTGATATAGATAAGGTTTATTTAAGCTAGATGATATTCTTGTCGGAGAAGTTAGCCCTGTGCTCAGAGCAGCAGCCGGGCCAGTGGTTCCCCCGTGCTGCGAGGTCTCTGGCGTCTCACTGCTGATCTGGTGCATACCAACGGAATCCTTTCTCACCAAGGAAGCGAGCGACTGGGATTTGCACCCCCACCGAGAACTAATCCCCGGAACAACCTCAAAACAGACACAGCATCAGGAGCTGCTGCCGTTTCACTTGTGGAGAGAAATGTAAAGTTGCTGTTTATGCGTGATTTTATTTGTAATATTTCACTTACTTAAATGTCACACTCACTTGATACACATTTTTGAATGATTAATGAGACACGTTACTTCAGGTTTATGAGAAGTTTATTTTTTTCTAGATTCTATGCAACTGAATCGATACAAGTAACCTTAACTACATCACTGCAAATACTAAAAATGTACTTTTATTATAAATCACACAACTCTTTAGCAGTGGAAGTGATCTGGTCTTTTGCAGCATTGCTGTTTTGGTCAGATGTGTGAGGTCAGATCTCAGTAGCATAGATCTAATACACACCTGAGGTTGTGTGTGTGAACCAACTGGCTGTCAGTTGTGAAACCCTTGTTTTAACATAACGCAGCGTAACTTTGTCATATTTTATGTTTTTCTTTTATAGGCTATTGTGAGTTTATTTGGTTATGAGCTTGGCTTTGTCTCTTTTTATTTCTCTTACATGGACTGTAACTCTTTCCCTGCAACTCTCGCATTTTCTTTCACTCCATATTTTATTTTCATGACTTTGCTTCTCACGCAAACCTTTCTGCAGCTGTTCACAATGTATCACCGATACCCCCTTGCACCCCTGACATCAGAACGAAAAAAAAAAATCTTACTCTACACACATTTGCGCACTAACATTGTGGAGGTGCAGAGCTCACATATAACATGTCCCACCCATATTGTACATTTTGGACTATTTGCCTTCCCCTCGCAAGAATGCAGAATAGAGAGAATCTGATTCACGGAGTCAAATTTCAGATTTATTTTCTAATTTTGTAATTAGCTGGTGTCATTTTTTCAACTGCATTTGTGATAAAATACGAGAATCCAACAAGTGTCATGACAGGGAAAAAAATCTTTCACAAATTCGACAGGATAGCTACAACAAAAAAGGACTAGATTTTTAGCCGCCACCACGTCCATACAATCAGCGAAGCAGAGTAAAAAGAAACCACATGTGCGAGCAAAGCCAGTGAGAATCTGACAATGAACACGGATGGAACCTACATTTCTTTCAGCCCACCTGAGTAGACTTGATTGAATGGCTTTGGCTTTGTGAGAAAATTCATTTTTTTGGAGCATAGATTTATTTTCTACTTATGTTTCACATTTATTTGTGTCATTTATAGTTTGATTGATTGATTTTCACAGTATATCCATGTGTGTGTTGGAATTATCCAACTGTGAACGTTTTTCGGCTGGAAAAATGTTTTTGCATCTTTTCCATCCTCCTCTCATCCCTCTCTTCCATCTCCCCCCACAGGTGATGGGCCTCTTGAACCCAGGCGGTGTGCCACACCAGCCACAGAGCGACTTTGCCCTCTCCCCTCTGACCGGAGGCTTGGAGCCCAACGGCGGGATGGCTGCCAGCTGTCACGGTTCACAGCGGCTGGAGGCTCTACCAGGCCTGACCAGTATGCCTACCCTGCCAAGCACCCAGTCTTACTGCCCGCCATCTTACACCTCGCCAGCCTATGCCGTGGACCACCATCCATCCTACCAGTATGGCCAATATAGTCAGAGCAAGGTACGAAACTCTAGGTTCTATATGATTCTCTAACCCCTGCCCTGGTGGTGCTAGCTCCTAACATAAACCATCCTAATTGCATGGACCCCTCTGATGAGCAAGCATCTCAAATCACCCTGCTCCTCTGAAATTACATGTATGTTAGAGAGCATTCGTGGCTGGGTCACCTCAGTTTACATTACTATCACTGGACTTGCATGCGTCGCCTGATATGGAGGCGTGTCATGCCCTTATCCAGGCGCCCACATTCTCACTCGCTGTCCTTTCATGACCTTGTGTGATGAGCTTGCCCATCAAACCCGCGGCACGGCTCAGCTAGCCATGTAATGACCCCTGTGTAACAAAGATAGCCGCCTAGAATGAAAGGAGCCACTTCACAAAGCGTGTTTGACAGGAGGGGAGGGAAGTGCGTGGGTCAGAGCACTGTGTTGTTGGGCCTGATCTGGGGTACACTACCACATGTTGACTGGCCCATCAGTGGCAACATCTTGATGTCATTAATTTAGCTGGTCCTGGAAGAGACCCTCGTGTAGCTTTTGGGGGTTTGGGTGAAGTGTGTGTATATGGAAGTGCAGGCATGTATGTGTGTATGTAAAGGGGGGAGTAAGGGGCTCTTTAACAGGAGGCGATTATGGCCCTTGGCAGGCCTGGGATTAGAACCATGTGTCCCACTGGAGGTCAGATTTAGAGTTGTTATTGATCAGTGGAGCAGAGCCAGAGATCGAGGCTAAGCTCAGTGTCAGACTAGTTTTACCGACCACATTAGGTTCAAAGAATGTCCAGAGAGATTCCCAAAGCTCTTCACCTGTTTTTTGAGGTTTATTATTTAACCTAAGACCCCAATTTCCATTCTCACCTGCTCTTAAACACATATCCCTTCTGTTGCCTGCCAGCGGTCCTATCAACATCACACCTCTCATTGTGCACGTCCCATTTCACTTTCACATCAGGGGGATTTAAAGTTATAGCTCAGTGCAATCTGGCATGCAGAAAGAATCTCTTTAACGCACCTTCTGTCGTTCCTTGTCCTCCTCAGGTGTCTTTCATTATATGAAGCCTCACAACATGACTGGAGCAGGAGGCTTCCCTGACCATAATGACATTCATCACTAGCCCCTCCACACAGACACACACACACACACACACACACACACACACACACACACACACACACACACAGGCTGCAGGGCAGACCAGAGGATGTCCAGTGAGAGGAGCTAGGCGTGTTGAGCTGCTCTCCCTCAGCCTGGGAACCAGTTCAGGCGGTGGGGCTGTGATAGCGATGGAGGGGATCGATTGGACAAACAAGGACCAAAGGTGCAAACTCTCCTGTGACTTGGCTCCGTTTGTGCATCGTGCCATCCTCCGAGGACCAAGCACAAATATCCATGCTTGAAGACAAAAAGAAAAGGGCGGGAGTTCAAGAAAATACATTCAAGATTCCATATTTGATTTTTTGTTGTAATGCGAAATATCAAGTTGTGAGCAGTGTGCTCACTGTGTTTTTGGGGGTCAACTTGACAGAAGACGATGGACTCTGAGGGTCAACAAAAGATGACGATAACATGTTCAAAGGATCTCCCTATCACATTGTCTTAGAAAAAATATTACTGTATACTGATGTGATTCTTGTTTAAGACTTTGGCGACAAAAGGACGCCGGGAGTACCAGCAGAAACGAGGCTGATAGTGAGACCACTGCAACCCAAAGAAAGTGCAATACATTCATACCTCATGTGATGTAAATGAACACGGATCAATTATCGATGTCTTTAAAAACACGCTGTCTCTCACTCTCTCCTTTTAAAAATGTTTTATTCTGACTGTCATTAATTTTGGGTTTTGTGCATTGACCAATCAGGGGAAAATCATCAAGCGATGAAACACAAACAAAACCGTCAAGATGCCATTAAGCCAAAAACAAAAAGAAAAAAAAAAGGAAAAAAAAGGACGATCTTCCAGTGAATACATTATTCAGTTTGACAGTTATTTTCTCTTGCATGTATTAAATTAGTTTTCATCAGGAACTTACAGATATTAGTTCCATTTCTTATTTATTTAGTGTTGTTCCAGTGTTATGTGTCTCCTGTCTTGTACAAGTGCTCTTAAGTGCTGAAGTAAGTCTTACACAATGTTCATAATACATGTTTCTTTTTTTCTTTTGTATGATTTTCATTTGGCATAAAATGATTTTGTTGTAACATGTTTTGTGTACAATGCAGCACTATTTACTATTTATAATAAACTATGTAAAAAATCTGAAATTGTGTGTGTTTGAAACATTTTATGTTGGATTGGCAATAATAATTACAGTAATAAAGTCCTTATTTGCTGACAAAAAAATCTAGACAGTGTGGAGGATCCCTTTACATGTTTTTTTAATTATATATATTTATTTATTTGGTTTGAACATTTTATGTAGCCAGACACCAGGTCAGCTGCCTATCTCATGTGCATGCCTATTGAGCAATAAATCATAAATATATCCCTTTTCATAAGCACCCCTTTTGGACAAATTCCTGCTCTCTGGGGGCTCGTTCACACCCCATAATGACTAAAGCAGAGCTGCTGTAAATTATATAAGTGCAGCAGCCCACAGACACACTGGGGCATCAGTCACTGACACGGCTGCACGGGGTTCTGAGGCTTTGAGCTCCCACTGCCTAACAGAAACAAAAACACTGCTCACCCAGTTGGCAGACACCACAAAGGTTACAGATATCACTGGTGAGTTTTTTCTTGTTGTTGTTGTTTTTTTTTTAAATCATTCCCATTTTTCTGTCTCTCCTTCTGAAGGATTGAGAGATCAGGTACGCAGCTGTTCATGTCACTCATGTCCTGTCGTCATGAAAAAAATATTTATGCACGAAAATAATGTACATTCTAATTTATTTGGTACATCTTTAAATTCTTTTAATGCACAGTTTGTGTGTTTTACAGATAACCATTTAATTTAATTTGTATTCTGCAAACTTTATTAAATGTTTGAATTTCTTACATTTATTATTATTATTGTTATTATTCACCCCCCCAGTGCTCAGTTTAAAGACACAATGAGGGAAAAAGCCAAAGGGGTTGCTTTAGAGTGGAGTGTCAGTCAAGCAGCAACACACTAGAGACAACTTAACCTTTGACCTCAACGCTCTTTGAAATGAGTAGACTACCGGAGCTGACAACAATCCAAGTGCCTCTGCAGCTTCCAACTACTCAAATTGAAAGTGAAGGGAAGCGCACAAAGAGGTTGGATGAAGAGGAAAAAAAGTTTCCATGTGGAAAGACATTTTTATTTGGTCCCAAGACCACATCTGATCAAAAACCTCTGGAAAAAAAGCAATTGTATCCTGCATGACTAATTCAAATTAATTTAAAAGTGAATAAGTTGATAGAAATAGTTTTCCAATCCTGTAAATGATCTGTTTCTGTGCTTCTTTTATATTCCTGTTGCATCCATTAGGAAAGAAAATGATTCGGGCTTTATCTCTAAAATACCACCTTATCAAGACCCTTGAAGAGTGGGTGGGTGACTCACAGCGTGCCTTTCCTAAAGTGGTGTCGTGACTGCCTTGCACTCTTTCCATCTGCACTCCACATTCAGACCCCCGTAGCTTTATTCTCCACCTTTGTTTTTGTTTTGGGGTTGCTCCACAATTCTCCGCTCTAACAACTCAGATTTGAAAATGAAAGAAACAAACCAGACCATCTTCTCTCTGCTCTCCAGATGCCATGGGATTCTCGAGGACATCAGCGGGTGCCAAACCAACAGGACGGCTTCCAATGACACAGAGGGCTCTCTGTCTGGCACCATAACCTCCACTTCCAGGCGGACTTACGACAACGCTTACTTTTACATCCTTTTCGTCATGTTCTTCTACTCCTTCCTCGCCATGGCGCTTTTCACGTGTTTCATGGCCAGCGACGAAGACAAAAAGGAACCCAGCGAGGAGTTTTCAAGTGCTGTGCAGCCGCTAACACAAGAATTCAACACAGGCCACATGGCAGAGTTTTACTTTGAAGAGGAGAGTAGCCTGTGAGCCACGGGCTTTCTCTAGAATGGGGGGGGGGTATTA
>CAESWR010000840.1:215438-242535 GCA_903171835.1 Mullus surmuletus
TGCCTGGTGTGTAGTGTGGGATTCTGGGATCAGAGCTGATAACAACATGCTGGATTATTTCATCTTGATTTATTTTTTGGAGTAAACTATGAAAAGGAACGAGAGAATCGTGTGGAGTTTTTTTTTGCCGTTGAAGTGGATGATACGAGGGAGGAGAGCGTCAAGCTCATGGCTTCATTGTTTAGGAAACTATAGGTGCGATAGGTCTCTGTTGTGTCCTTTCCATTCTATCAACATGTTAGTTTTCCTCTCACAACATAGTAGCTGAAATGGTTTTGTTTTAGCTTGGTGTGTAGTGTGGAATTCTGGGATGAGAGCTAATAACAACTGATAAACGCTGATATAAGCAACAAGTCAGAATTATTTGAAAGATTAAATGCTTATTATTTATAGAAGCATTAGAAATCCCAACCAGTGGATGTGGAGCTTGTTGATGCCACAGTGAAGTCCTCTGATGTTGTGGTGCTGCTGCTTGTTGAGCTGGGTGCTGTAGACACTTTTGGTGATGTTGTACTGACATCTGCTGGTGTAGATACAGCACTGCTTGCTGTGCTTGGTGATGCCGACCTTAAAGGCAGTGCTGGGCTCGTGGTCATGTCCATTGGTGCAGTGCTGCTTACTGTGCTGGATGCTGGTGGTGTTGTCAAGGCGGTGGGTGACAAATCTGTAGTGACAGCCGATGCTGTTGATATGGTTTGATGCGGTGTTGTGCTCGGAATGACGATCTGCATAGCTGGAGTCAAAACAAATGCAAGCACAACATTTTTCCTGAAATTAAAAAAAGGTTTGTCAATGTAAATTGACAGGCAACATGTTTGACTCCGTATTCAGCTTTACATGTTCAAATCGCACATGTAACCTTTAATGCGGATTGATACGTGTGTGTGTGGTTAACGTGAATCAGGCACTCAGGTCAGTCGTCATGGAGTGGAACCACACCGTTTTTTTTACCTCTGCCTTTACTCTGCAGTCCTATATCTTTTGCTCTGGTCTTTTTTATTTTTCGTCATGCTGGATTATTGCATCTTGATTTATTTTTTGGAGTAAACTATGAAAAGGAACGAGAGAATCGTGTGGAGTTTTTTTTTGCCGTTGAAGTGGATGATACGAGGGAGGGGAGCGTCAAGCTCATGGCTTCATTGTTTAGGAAACTATAGGTGCGATGGGTCATTGTGTCCTGTCCATTCTATCAACATGACAATGTTTAGTAAAATAGCTAAATGTGTAAGATTCAGATGAAAAGTGCTCTTCAGATTTTGCAGTGAGCTGCTGGCCAATGCTAACAGTGTGCTGTTGACCATTAAAACATGCTCAGGTGTGTTTTAACACCTCCACAATGGACCTTTTACAATTTGAAAATGCCATATATGACCCCTGTAACACAATGTAGAGTTAAATAGACAAAAGTAAAATATCAGTACTGCACTGATTTGAATTACAATCAACAACTTTCTGGTCACGATTACCTGTTGGTCCAGTTACCTGAGTTCCTGTTTGAACTACAACATGAAACCAGAAACAGTTGTGATTTCATGGGTATTCAGAAAAACATCATGGTTGTGAAAGAGATTATTTTTCATTCTGTCATTTGTCACATTTTGATGATTCTTTTTTTACTTGGATTTTTATTTCTCAGTTCTCTTAGCACCAATGAATGGTTTCTTACCCAAATTCAATGAAAGCTTTATTACTTACTCGTAATGACCAATGAAGTCAAGACAGACTTAAATTCTTACATAAGCATAGAAGCACCTGAGGAAAATTTAGTAGTTAAGTAATGGACTTTCCTCTGAGAGTGTTGTCTTTTTCATATTGACATTTGTGATATTTTTACAATTCATTTTTGTTTCTTTTTCACTCTTGTCTGAGTTGTGTTAGCACCATTGAGTAGTTTCTTACATGGAATGTGATAAAAGCTTTTTTTATTCACTGTTAATGACCAATAAACCTAGACAGACATAAAATCTCACAAAAGCATAGAGGCACCTACGGAAAATGAACCAGATTAATAAGAGACTTTAAAGTGTTTGTCAGTCTGTGTTCTCCTGCAGTTTATGTTAATAATGATAATCATTTTATGTAATCAAGCTCGGCAAAGATTCCGCTTTTCAGCCCTCTATCATATAGTTGAAATGCGCATTAAATCATTTAGTTTGTTTTTTTTATTACTCGGATGAACTGATGTGTGGCTTTACTTTGTTGTGGTAATTAATGTGATAATGTTTGACTCACCATAGAGGAGATTCAGCAAAGCCAACAGAATGAAGAACAACCCAAACCAATCCATCGTTGTGCTGAGTTTAACCTTGTCTTATTTATCCAGTTTTGTCAAACATAAGCACCCTGTTTACCCATAATGAATGTCTATTCTCAAAAATAAACAGCACATAGTTCTCTGAAGATGATATCATGTTACTAAAGATGCACAATCGTTTTTCTGTTCACACGGAGTTATGCGGGTACCTTGCACTTGCACAACAGATAAGATTGGAATGTCAGACCCGACTCATGCAACAATGGCACCACAGAATGGTGCACATTACTGGCATTCAGATACAGCGGACTAAGCACAAGTAGTGTTTTTGAATCTTCATTTATTGCAAGTTAAGTTTAACAGCAACAATGTCAGATGGTGATGGTAGTTTACACGTTTTGATTGCGCACCTATGCAGTTCATTATTTAAACAGTAGTGTTTGTTTTGAATAAATGGTGCAGTGCAACAGAAAAAGATAGTCACAAAGATTTCACAGTAAAAGTGATATTTCTGAAAAGAGGGTATTTTTGTAAGCAGATGTAAGATAAAAAACGTGAAATAAAAAATATGTATACAGCACTTTTTCGCAAACTAAAGAGATGCTGGAATTTTACATGTTTGTTTTGAGAAGCTCCATGCAAAGGAAATTGTATGTCACTGGTCACTTTTACACCCACAAGTGGCATCAAATGCGGCAGCATATAGTCAATCAGTACTATAGTCAGCGTAAAAGCCTCGGACAGTCATTTTTTGAGGGTATTGTCGTATTTTGGAGCATAAAGTGGTCAAAATGCACAAAGGTACTTTTTTAGCTTTTCATGTCTTCTTTTTTCACACTCTCCAGCTATTTCCAAATTCTTGAACAGTCCTGGCAATGGAGCCATCGGGTTTCATCAAGTCATTTGTTTTTCTGCCATCAAAGTTCCCGCACAAACCTCCCAACTTTCTTCTATATATGCGTGGAAGAGTTATTTCTGCAGAGACATCAAGCGGACAGTAAAATGATAACGTCACCCACTGTTTATCAATCTCCAATGAGAAAATTCATGTTAAGATATAGTGTTTATTTTTTTTTGCTGTTATTGAATACATTGGTTTCAATGAAGTAGTTCAAAGACTGCTGTAACATTCACTTGAGTAATTGCTAGTGTTGAAAAAAATCAACCTGGACTGAAATGTCATGGATTAGAATTAGATGAGAATTAAGTACCTGCGTCACTGTGTCCATCAAATTTCACTGAAAGGCCGAAGTCTGTTGTCAGATAGATGTGTGAGGAACGCTTCCTGATGTTGAGACCAGGAGTTGGTGAAATTGGGGCCTTCATTCTCTTTCCATTCACCTGAAGGGATGCAGAGGCGGGGGTGCACATTAAATCACACAGTTCAAAGTACTTTTAAGTGAAAAGCGCAATAAATTGTATCAGAATCTATCTCTAGTTAGATTAGATTTTGAATAACGCCTCCTTGTACTTTGACAAATATTATCAGACAGATAATATGATGCATCTCAGTAAATAGGATTCTGGATTACTTAATCTAAAGATTCAAAATATTCCATCAAATTGTTACTCTTGATACTTACAATCAGCTTCTGATTCTTCTTGAACACCACAGTGTGATTGTACACTCTCATTTTAAGTTCATGTAGCCTGTTGTGTTCATCCTCCTCCTCACTGTCATCATCATCTTCATCGGTATTGTCTTCATCCCTGACTGTGCGGTCTTCCTCACTGCTGCTGTCATCATTTCCAATCTGTCTATTGATTGCCTCAATGTAGACATCTGGAATGTTATTGGGCAATCTGGAGGTTTGGACCAGCACGTAGGAGTGCTCACCCTCAAAGTCATGCTTCAATTGATCAAAAGTTCTGTACTCGGGATCTCCCTTGATCTTGCACTCACTGAAGCCTGGAGAGCAACAAGAACAACAAAATACAGAATTTTGATGAAAAACATTAAACATTGTATGATGCTTTTTAAATGTTATAATTCATTTTACCGGTAGACTGGCAATAATAATGTCCCTCTTCATTTTGAAGGCAGACAGCATCTCCATCACACTCTTCCTCATCATCGCACTCAATCTTCCCCATGCCATCGTCTTCTTCGCATTCACATTTTCGACTGCAGTGGCTGGTGTACCACACTTGGTTGAACTACAAAAAGAATGGCATCATGCTATTTAAAAGTGCACCAATTCTGGGAATTTATGCCTCGGCTTTCACAAAGCAGCCCAGAGTACTTTGACAATTCAATTATACATCAATAGTACTTGTGCTTATGATGGAGGGTCCTTCAGAACTGCCACTTACATGATATTTGGTGCCATTTTTGTCCACACACCCACACTGTGGGATAGGCACACAAACTGTCTTTTTCACCACATAGCCCTCATTGCATACACATCCCTGCACACAATCCATGTTCTCACTGCAGTGGGCTGGACCATTCAAGTGCTCACAGGTTGGATTACAGGCTGGGATGCAAGTGGTATAATGACTATTCGTTGGGCAGGAGGGTGCTGGGGATACAGAAATAGTGATGTAATATGAAATTGCATACAATGACACTGGAGAATCATAAGTAAAAAGGTTAGTTTACAAATGCTAAGCTTTCGCTAAAAGCCATTGCCCATCACTGTGCACCTTGTGTTTGAGAAGGATGTTTAGCATATTGGTGCATAATGAAAATGTGTCTCTCTTACTTTCTACAGATGTTGTTGGGGACAGTGGTCTAGTTGTTGTGGTAGTTTGTGGTGTAGCTGCAGTTGTTGTTTGGGGTCTAACTGTTGTTGAAGCTTGTGGAGCTGCCGTTGTTGTTGCTGACTGTGGTCCACTTGTCACTGGAGGTTTTGAAGTAGCTGTTGTTGAAGACTGTGGCCCACTTGTTGTCGGAGGTTTTGGACTAGCTGTTATTGGTGGCTGTGGGTGAGCTGTTGATGAAGGTGGGGGTTTGGTTGTTGGAGGTTGCGGTCTGGATGTAGTGGAAGAATGTGGTCTAGCTGAAGATTGTGATCCAGATGTTGAAGGGTGTAGTCCATTTGTTGTTGAGGGCTGTGATTCAGATGTTACTGGTGGTTTTGGTCTAGCTGTAGATGAAGGTTTGTGTCCTTCTGTTGTTGGTGGCTGAGGTCGGGCTGTTGATGAAGGTTTGGGTCCTTCTGTTGTTGGTGGCTGAGGTCGAGCTGTTGATGAAGGTTTGGGTCCTTCTGTTGTTGGTGGCTGTGGTCGAGCTGTAGATGAAGGCTTGGGCCCTTCTGTTGTTAGAGGTTGGGGTCGAGCTGTAGATGAAGGTTTGGGCCCTTCTGTTGTTGGTGGCTGAGGTTGGGCTGTTGATGAAGGTTTGGGTCCATCTGTTGTTGGAGGTTGTGGTCGAGCTGTAGATGAAGGTTTGGGTCCATCTGTTGTTGGAGGTTGTGGTCGGACTGTTGAGGAAGGTTTGGGTCCTTCTGTTGTATGTGGTTGTGGTCGGGCTGTTGAGGAAGGTTTGGGTCCATCTGCTGTTGGTGGCTGTGGTCGGGCTGTTGAGGAAGGTGGGGGTTTGGTTGTTGGAGGTTGTGGTCTGGATATAGTGGAAGAATGTGGTATAGTTGTTGTTGTTGAAGATTGTGATCCAGATGTTGAAGGGTGTAGTTCATTTGTTGTTGAGGGCTGTGATTCAGATATTGCTGGGGGTTTTGGTCTAACTGTAGATGAAGGTTTGGGTCCTTCTGTTGTTGGTGGCTGTGGTCGGGCTGTTGATGAAGGTTTGGGTCCTTCTGTTGTTGGTGGCTGTGGTCGGGCTGTTGATGAAGGTTTGGGACCATCTGTTGTTGGTGGCTGTGGTCGGGCTGTTGAGGAAGGTTTGGGTCCATCTGTTGTTGGTGGCTGTGGTCGGGCTGTTGCTGAAGGGTTGGGTCCATCTGTTGTTGGTGGCTGTGGTTGAGCTGTTGATGAAGGTTTGGGGCCATCAATTGTTGATGGCTGTGGTCGGGCTGTTGAGGAAGGTTTGGGTCCATCTGTTGTTGGTGGCTGTGGTTGAGCTGTTGAGGAAGGTGGGGGTTTGGTTGTTGGAGGTTGTGGTCTGGATATAGTGGAATAATTTGGTATAGCTGTTGTTGTTGAAGATTGTGATCCAGATGTCGAAGGGTGTAGTTCATTTGTTGTTGAGGGCTGTGATTCAGATGTTGCTAGTGGTTTTGGTCTAGCTGTAGATGAAGGTTTGGGTCCTTCTGTTGTTGGTGGCTGTGGTCTGGCTGTTGAAGGTTTGGGTCGTTCTGTTGTTGGAGGCTGTGGTCGAGCTGTTGATGAAGGTTTTGGTCGTTCTGTTGTTGGAGGCAGTGGTTGAGCTGTTGACGAAGGTTTGGGTCTATCTGTTGTTGGTGGCTGTGGTTGAACTTCTGTTGTTCTGATTGTTGGTTTTGTGGGTGTTTCTGTATTAATGTCAGTTATGGCTTGAGTTGTGGAAGTGATTTCTGGAGTAGGTCTAGATGGTTCAATCAGGTCTGTAAAACAGTCAGGTATTTAAGCTTTAGTCAACAGTATTTGGTACCTAAATATTAAATAAAATAAATGTAAGTTAAAAGAAAAAGAAAAAGAAAAGGTTACCTGCGCAGTGCCCGCGATGCAGTGATACATCATCTATGGCCACATCCGACTCATCATTCGAACCCCGTCTCCCCTCAAAAAGGATCTAGTATGTAAGTAGACACTCAGTCTTTTTTTTAAGCGTGCATGTTCACTACTTGTTAGTTCTTTTACTTTTGTTTTTTAATAAGTCCATAAGAAAAGGCATGGCTGTACATCATAACATCATGTTTTTCACATTATTCCAGCCTATTCTTTTCTCACCTTAAAAGGTCCAGCTGAGGTCAAGTCCACTTGAGCCAAGTGCCACAAATTTCCTTGATTATTCCTCCTCCACCAAATGCCATTAGTCTTTCTGTCCTCGAGCAAGTAAACATGCAAACCCATGGTATTTGCTGAGCCGTACATATGGTACCAGAATTGCAGGCACTGAGGGCCAGAGTCAGAGCACTCTGAGCTGATTAGACGAGCTGTGTCTCCATATGTTGCACTGTTGGCTTCGATGTAAAGATAGTGGCCATCTGGATTACAACATAAGAGATGATTAGCATAGAATATTTTAAAGCTCTTGGCTTTCTATAATTCCCTGAAATTGCTACAGTTATATTCAGTTGCAGTGTTGCAGAGCAGACACTCTTGGGAGTCAGGACTGGTAAAAAAAGATATATTTAGAATAAATGTTTTAACTAGGGTTGGGACTTTAACATGTTAATTACGATTAATTAATTAATTGGAAAAAAAATGTGTTCAAAAAATGTAAGTTGTTAATTGCAGTTTGCACTCCAGACAACTTGGAACGTTTGTAATTGCATGAGTTACAGGTCCACTGATCAACTGATGCACAGACGCATCAGAGCAGCCACGGTGAACAATAATTTTTGTAAGCCTCCTTGCGTCTGTTCATCAGTTGATCAGTGGACCTGTAACTCGTGCAATTACAAACGTTCCAAGTTGTCTGGAGTGCAAATTGCAATTAACAGCGTTAATTTTTGTTAATTTGTTACGTGTTGCCGTTCGAGGCTTCCTGAGCAGTTTAGGAGATTCCACAGTCGCCAAATCCACTTCTAGAGTCTCCAACTCACTGTGGCACGCAGCGCAGCACTCAACCCAGATGCAGAAGTGTTTTTGGGCACACCCCCACGCGGAGCTATGTGGAGGCTCCGCAGCGCAAGAGTATAAAATAAGGGGTTAGCAAATGTGCTACAAATAGCTACGTCTGATCCAACTTAAAGTCAGACTGATGCAAAACAACAATATTTTGGTGTTTAGATCTATGTATGTCTATTATCTGATTGGGTCATATGCCAACATCCATTTGAATCGAAAAATGGTTTCTTGTGACAAATATTGTATTCGATTAAAATGCGATTAGAGATGAATTAATTATAAAGCCTCTAATTAATTAGATTAATTTTCTAAATCATGTCCCACCCCTATTTTTAACACTAAAATCTAGAGGAAATATATGATCCTGGTCTCCCTGCCATTGTCAAAATACTGATTGTGGTCAGCTTTGCATTAAGTCCATCAGACGGTGAATTACCTCCTGTGGTGTGATCTGATGAGGGCCCTGTCCTCATAGTAGGAGTTGAGCCACTGTGCCTTGTCCAGTCAAACACGTCAGCAAGTAACTGATTCCACTGACACAGGTCAGTCTCAAAATTGCAATGGAGTTGACAAACTGGAAAAATAAGAAATATAATTTCATCATATCGTAAATGACAAGAATTCAGTGTGGGGAAAAAAAATCACAAATCTTGTGTAGCCTACAAATAAAGGAAGAAAGTGAAATATTTGAGTCCAAGTGTTGAATTCACTGTACCAGGATGGTGGATGGGTCTGTCATGTGAAGCTTCGGTAACATTGTCCTTTATAATTGAAGTAGTAGTTGCTTCAGCTGCAGGATGTAGGGTGACATTTGCTGCAGGTGGCTGAGCTGTAACAGGAAACTGAGCAGTAACAGTAGCTGTTGGAAACTCTGGTGCCGCTGTGGTTAGCACTGTGTCATTGGGAGGAGTTGCTGTGTTTCCACCGGGTTTGGGGAGACTTGTTGTCATAACAACACTTAGATCTGAAAACAGTATAAAAAAATTGTAATTCCAAATTCTTTGTAGAAAACATTTTTGTGATTTTGACAGTGCCCAAGTTCCCATCACAAGAAGTACATCCTCCTTACCAGAGCATTGGCCATGAAAAAGCACAACGTCATCTATGGCTAAATCAGACTCTTCATTGGAGCCTCGTCGCCCCTCAATGATGATCTAAGACGGCAAAAACAATTAATTGATTAGTGAGTTCATTGATGCAAATCTTTTAGGTACAAAATATTGGACTAGAATATTGAAATAATATCCAGACACGATGGAAGTAACCAACCTGGAAAGGCCCATTAGTCATCAAGTCCACCTGAGCCACATGCCATGTATTTCCTTGATCATTTCTCTTCCACCAAATAGCATCAGCTAATCTTCCCTGGAGCAAGTGGACCTGTAGGCCCATTGTATCGGCCGAACCATGCATGTGGTACCAGAACCGAAGACACTGAGGTCCATCGTAAGAACACTCTGAGCTGATGAGCCGAGCTGTGTCCCCATGAGTAACATTGCTTGCCTCAATGTAAAGATAGCGGCCATCTACACATGGGAATAGAAGACGGACGGGTAACAATTGGGCCAAAGGATAATTACCTCAAAATATTATTATTCACATAGAAGAAGTTTCCATTACCACCAGAGTGGTCAGTGGAGGGCCCAGTCATCAGGGTGGGTGTAGAGCCACTCTGCCATGTCCAGTCAAAAGAATCTGTCATCATCTGACTCCAGCTACAAAGGTTCCTATCAAAGCTACAATCAACACTGCAGACTATAAGGGAACAAAACATAAACATGAACTAAATATTACTTCCTTAAATTGTAGGCAATTCATAACTTTATTACTTCCAAGTGTGTGCATTTATTGTACGGAGAACATGTTGATTTCTAAACCACACTTCATGTGTGGTTAGAAATTAACCCGTAATGTTGTCATCTCATAAGCCTTTACCTGGTTGTGAAGGGAGGACTTCTGCTGTTGTGAGGGGAAGCCTAGTTCCACTAGCCAGGCCAGGGAAGCTACCTAAAGGAAGTAATTGACTGCATGATTTAGACCATCAGATGGTGTGTGCTAATAAAGTAAGGATTGGGTTTATCATTTTGTAATTGTCTTTTTTTTTTCAGTATTACCTGAGCACGAGCCATAGTGGATGGATATATCATCTATGGCCACATCTGATAGAGCACTTGAGCCCCGAATTCCTTCAACTATGATCTGGCAGGGGCAAAATGGAAAAAACAAAATAAGATTTTTTTTTCCAGTGCTATATCCTTGAACAACCATCTTTCAGGTCTCCGTGTTGTCTAAAAAAGTATCAAACTCACTTGAAAAGGACCAGAAACTTTGATATCAACATATCCTGGATGCCATTCTGGTCCCTGGTTGTTCATCCTGGACCAAAGCTTTGTAGCCTTGTTATTTGTGAGCAGGTAGAGATTGAGAGCCATGGCTGTAGCAGAACCATACATATGGTACCAGAATTGCAGGCAGAGTGGGCCACTGTGATGGCACTTGGAGCTCAAAAGGCGCGCAGAGTCTCCATGAGTGACACTGTCTCCCTCAATGTACATGTAGAAGCCTGCTAGAGAAACATACAATTTTAAGGGAATAAGCACAAATCAGATAAAAGATATTAACAGCACAACCAAAACAGGTGTGTGTGTGTGTGGGGTGGGGTGTTTACCGTCAATGGTGTGGTCTTGGTTAGGCCCAGTTTGCTCTGATGGTGTGGGGCCAGAATTTCTTGTCCAGTCAAAACTGTCCTGCACAAGCTGCTCCCACCCACAAAGGTTTTTGTCAAAGTTGCAGTTCAAGGGGCAGACTATCAAAAAAATCAAACAAACAAACAAACAAACAAATGAATACTATTAAATAAGTGTGAGGGAATAATTATAGTGTATTACTTGTATCCGCAAAAACCTTAACCTGTCTCTAACTGATGATTATTAAAAATATACCTGTCCATACTGAGCAGTAGTATTGTTTGGTCATGCAAGGGCATCATTAATCATTACGTATTGTGTTCCTTATTCAAATCAGTTAAAAAAAAAAGTTTAAGTAATTATGTCTTCATACGAGCTTGCATAACCCTGAGTGCTCTTACAAGTCTGATCTGGTGTAGGAGAGGTAGGAGGTTGAGTTGTTGGAAGAGTTGCAGTGGTTTGAGGTGAAGCTAGAAATAGGAACAAAAACAAAACAAAACGCCAAACAAAGAAACAAAAGAAAAGAGGAAATTAGTTCAACACCTTGCTCCCTTTGCCTGAGATATTTTCAATTAGAATAACCATATGAGAATTTCTCAGTCTGCTCAACACTGCCAAAGCAAAACAAACAAAGGGTTTTATTCAGAAAAGGCTCAAGACCATTTTTAAGCAAAGCTTTTAATAACAATATCAAGCAGCAGCACAGCGTGGATGATTGTTATTGGTGAGAATGAAAAAAAAAACAAATAGGAAATTCACCACACAGAACGGAATTGTAATCCAAATTCGGTATATTGACAGCGTGATGTCTGAATGAAGGACTTACCACAGGCTGTATTAGTCTGCCAGTGAGGTAGCTCAACTTCTGCAACTTGACAAGCTGCTGCATATGACTTTAGGGATTCACACAGGGTGTGTTGGTCACCACTTGTGGCACAGTAGTCATATACACAGCTACTGAGGTAGATGCTTGGATGAATGATTTCATGGCAGGACTTGAAGGCATCCCCCAGGATAGTGTAACACTCATCGTAAGCTGCATTCTCTTCATCGTAATCACAGAGTTTAGGCTCATTCGGATAGGCTTTACACCTGGAAGAAAGTTGTCAAAATGTGAGCTTAGTTTAAATGCCTTGCCACCGTCAACTGTTTTGTGTATCTCTGCAACAAAGTCTGGGGAACTTGGGTCCAATATATTATTTGGCTTCATGACCAAAAACCTGTGGGCTAGAGTTGGTTCAAAGTCTCTATGACCTTCTCTGATAGGAACACCAACCATAATCTCTGTTTTTGCGCCTGAGGAACACTGACCTGAAGGGAGCGTGCTAATAACCAAAACAACATATCTTCAGGTTTTCAGAGGTGCAAAAAATGCCAGCTGTGGTCATGATTCTCTACTGTGTTCCATTGTGGAATTATTCCTATCCAAACACCAAAAATCTCACGAAAGAGAGGTTAAGACATTGAGGCCATTTTTCCCCCTCAGTATAATTTTCTGCATCTAATCCAATCCATCCAAATGTGAATTTTACTATGCAGGTGACAGCGCCCTTAAAACTGCAGTATCATTACTGCTACTTTCAGACCTTGCATCAGTGTTACAAACTCTGGGCCTCAGATTTGAGTGAAGTATGTCATTGCTCTGCATCACAATAACTCACTCAGTGTTGTCTTGCACCCTCCAGCTGTTGCCAAACTCAAATGTAGTATTTGCCTTTTGGCCTCCTGGCATCATGAAGTCATCATCTTGCCGTTCAGAGAAGGTGCCACACAGTCCGCACAGTTCATACATGTAGCGCTCATCCACTTGCAGGAATAGTCTGCCCTGTCCATCGATCATCATTCTGAGACCAAAGGATGTCTCCAAGACTATGTAATTGTTCTTCTCATAGACCCACACCGTACCATAAGTACCACTGATGGCCTCGGGGAGTTTGATATGGCTCTTGTTCAACTAAAACGAAAAATAAATGGTTATTTGTTCAGTGTAGTGACTAGAGGGAGATAGTTGATCAGGACAAAGCCAAGTGGTGGTCTCTCTTTTTTTTTCTTTTTGCCAAATGGCAAACTGCTGTCTTTTTGTGTCAAATACAAATCCAGTCAAAAACCCTTAGCGATATTAACATATTACAAAATTGCACTTTGAAAATACAAATCCATTACAATTTGATAACAGTATTTACTTACATAGACATATCCATTCTGATTCAGTGTTATGTGCAAATCCTCAGCCTCAAGTGTCACAGCCTGTAGCTTGGACCGTGTGAAGTTCTGCAGAGGAGGATGTGTGTTGTGTCCTGTCACGGTGAACTGGACTGGGCTTTCGCCTGCACATGTGGTGGTCAGTGTGTAACTGCATCCCCCTTGAAAGTCGTAAGCCATTCCGTCATAGGTGATGTAATGTGGGTCGCCATAGACACTGCAGGTGGCAGGTCGGAAAGGGAAGCAGCCTTTGACGATGCCCTTAACCTTACAAACCTCATCGTCTGTGCATTGCATTGCCGTGCAGGCCACATTGTTATTACCCATGCAGCGGCAATGCTGCTCGCACTCTCCCTTTACAAATGTTGCTCCTTTCTGTTGGTGAAAGGGGTTTGTGAATGAATAATACCACTGTGCAGGCACGTAGGTAAGTATGCAATTGTACCCTATTCATCTAGCTCACTTACCTCATAGTGATTTCCATTATGCCAGCACCCACAGTCCTCTGCTGGGACACACTTCCCTCCACTGAGTTTGAAGCCAGACTCACACTCACATCTTTCCTCACAGCTTCCACAGGACCCAGTTAAATCCGAACTGGAGCACACACTGGGACATCCCTCAGCACATGAATTATAATGGCTGTTCTCACCGCACTGAAAGGCTGAGGAGGATTCAAGTGAGCACAATGTTATTAGTTATGTGAGGCTGTTATCTATTTTGATAAGAGAAATGAAACATGAAGTGATGTAAAGGTACATACGGCAAAATGTCGAGTTCCTCCACATGGGTACAGTGATACCAGCGTCATGGCAGATATCGGCGTAGATCTGCAATGTCTCGCATAGCACTGATGGGTCACCGTGGGTAGAGCACATGCCAGCCACACAGCCCCTGAAGTAGCTCTCTGCTTCCAGCACAGCTTGGCAAGCCGAGAAAGGCCCAAGCGTAGAGAGGAGACTTCCACAGTACAACTCACTGGCATACTCTGCCTCTTCCACAGGGTCACATTGGTGAGGCACCAGAATCGTTTCGCAAGAGGAATTGGTGTTCTCCCCGCTCTGCCAGCTTTCAGCCAAAGCTGTTGCATCTTGGGCAACTGTACCATCAGGCTTAGTGAAGTCGTCGCCTCCCAGTTGGTTGAAGTTGCCACAAAAGCCACACACTTTATCCGAGTAAGTAGATGGCAGAGAGATGTGCACAGCACCAGCGCTGTCATATGACACTGAAAGGCCAAAACTGGTTTCTAGCATAACAGAAGCTGCGTTACTCCTGATGTTGACCTCCTCACTGTTGAGGTTCAGTGGAAGCTTCCTCCAGATCCCATTAACCTAAAGAGCAATAGTAGATTTACAAATGTTTCCTTTCTATAGTGGCACTGACCTGTAATACCTTGTAGTTGAGATAAAAAGCACTAATCTGTAGACCTGTGCATCAAGAGCTTATAAAACCCACCATATATGCTGCTACAATTTATGGTAAACTGAGATTATCAGTATAAACTGCTGATATGGGAATTGCTCAGCCAAGTACATTATAAAATTAACAATTAATGTATCACAACAGCACAACTATTTTTTTGCATGTTCTAAGGGGAAATGAATACAGCTTTATGACAAGCTGTGTGATGGTAATAACTCTAATAACATTTCTATTTCTCTTTGAAGAAACTCACCACAGCCCGGTGTGTCTGCCTTCTCAGCAGTGACATTTTGAAGTTATCAGTGTTCACGTTGACCTGCTGGACACTGGGCAGAGATGAGTTCCCATTATGCTCGTTAACCACCTGCACGCTGAACATGGGCAGGGTTTCAGTGGGTGAGCAGGTCTTGGCCAGGGTGTAGGTGCAAGGTGCCATGAAGCGGAACAGCACTCCATCAAAAGTGCTGCAGTCGGTGTCGCTGTGTATCGTACATGTCCCAGGGGTGGAGATGCCCCTGGAGCTCTGTCTTTGAGGACCACATATTTGACCCTCAGGGCACAGTGAGGGAGAGCAGGAGAAGTGGCCAGCAGCACAGAGGCAGCGGGTGGACTCATCAGTCCACAACTCTGTGTTAGAGTCGCACTGCGGTCCTGTAGGAGATGTGACCCAGTACTCATTTAATGACCACAAACCAAGAGGGTACATATAACTGAGTGAAATATGTATGTATTTTTTCATTAATTCATGAATTATATTGGCTTTTCATGTCACCTCATATTATCTTATCATATACCACATGCTCGTGAAAGATATATTTTGTCAAATGGTTCATTTTTATAGGCAAATATGAAGTTTTGAAAAGCCTGTAGGGCAAGGTTTTCTTTTAAAGATATTTTAAAGTTTGTAATCTGTTTAAAAAATAACAACAAAAGAAACTTACCACATGAGCCTCTCCTTATACCTATGTGGTTAAATGTGATTTGTGTCTCTATGGACACTTCTGCTTCAAGTACAACCTGTTAAGGAGATTATTTATTAAAGCAACCAAGGACATAGTTTATAGTCAGCTCAGGGGCGTTGTTAAAACCCCCTTTTGAATAATGGTTACATACAGCGAGCATTCATGAAATACTAGCAATGCAATGATTTATTGATATCAATAATCACTCTTGCATTAGGCAGTGTAGTTCTTTCCCATTATTTATCAGAATGGTTGCCAAGCAACACAGCTTTAAAGGTATAGTCAACTTTTTTTTCAAGTGGGAGTGAATAAATTCCTTATCCCCACACAGCATAATATCTGCAGTATCAGCCGTCTGCTCTCCACTTGTTTGACATCGCAGAAAAGAGACGGAGACGACATATTGAAAAGGACGGACCCAGCCTAAAAGCAAATTTTTCTCAGCCCATGACCAGTCCCGTCTCAAGCCAATCCGTTCAATTTTGAAACAATTTCTCAGTGCTTCGAATATTTTGAAAATAGTCGTTTTATTTGGTACTAACCAGCAAAAACTCTCCGTGCGAATGCAACAGCACGCTGTAGCGCTCTGCAATCAGCTGTGCCGAGCAAACAAACTGCAGTTGCTCAGTGGAACAGGGACAGTGGTCCAAAAAATATCCTCTAATACTATTGCCGCCAGTAAGATTGCCTTTCCAGTGTCAGTTTTTTGGTGTGTTGATTTTCTTTGTGTCAGCCATTTCATAAAATATACCACATCTGGCTTTAAAATGTTTCATCTTTAATTTGTATCACTCACTCACACTCAGACCACCCAATAAAGTGAGATTCACAGCATAATTCACAGCGAAATACTGCATTCACAGGTGTGTGTTTATAGAATATTTTACAATGTCTTAGAACATAACTGTCAATATAGAACTTTCAGTTTTATAACATCTGCAGGTAGTTTTTGTTTTCTCTTGTTGACAGTGTAAGAGTAAAAAATTAAAGTGAAAGCAAATTTGGTGGCAAGTTAAAGAATGATAATGGTTTTATGACCAAGGAGGGAAAAGGGGAAGAAGATGACCAGTTGTTTACCTTTTTAGATAAAAAATAAACTCTAAAAATACTGCACAATGATTGACACTAAACAAATGCTATATAGGTTAGGAAGGGTAGGATGGTGTGAATTTGTGTGTGTTATATGTTGCAGGACAAGACCCAGAAAGGGGGATGAGTTTACGACCAGCCTTGTAAGGAGGATCATTGACGAGAACAGAGGAGGCCTGCAGACTCACCGTCTTTCCCCCGCATCTCGACAAACACACATTCCGCTAGATAGAGTATAAATGTTAGCGTAGGGCGACTGAATGGGAGAGAGAGGAAGGCAGACCATGTTGCTGTACTGGTTGTGCATTCTCTCTCCCTCCCCGAGGTTGGACTTGTAACCAGTTCATGTTCCACTGCTTAATAAAAGGAGAACCTTGACTCCGAATGGCGAAGAATGATTCCTGGCTTAATTTTGAGACTCAAAAGAACACGCAGGAGAAGGAGCATGTGCTTAATTGAAGGCCATGCCTTCAATTCGGTTTTTGCTCCAAAATTTTTTCTCCAACAACAGCCAAACAAATGAACTACTGTCTTGTACAGAATAATCGAAGCAATACTCGCAATACTCAAACGTTACCCTATATATATTTGGGCAAAAAGAAGAGCTCACTTACCCAACTCCCAGACTCAGTGACATGTAGGGGCACAAAGACTTGTCTCCAAGAATCTCCGGACACTACAGGTGAGGTCCAAATTTCTTCCAGACCGGTGCTGGTTTTGAGCAGAGCCCGAACTTCAGATGCATTAGCTGCAGCTGTGGCCAAGTACCAGAACTCTAAACAGGACTTTCCTTGATCCAGGACGCCACTCTCTAAAATATTCACTGCACCATTCTCTGAGGGCGGAAAGATATTAAGAAAACGTATTATAATCTCTCATCCAAAGTGAGTCTACTTGCTTATTTCCAAAGCACATAATCATGATCCTCATTGTTATTGTTTTTACCTCACAAAATCTCAATTGTCATAAGATACTTTCAGGTTAGGAAAGGGTTTTTATGCTGTATCATAATGTTTATTGGATCGGAAATGGCAAACCATTCCCTCATTGTAAAACAGAAAAGCACATCTGTTGTGGTGCACTTATCATTATGGATAAGAGCTGTTTAGATGTTTTGCGCTGAATTTGAACTTCAAGTGTAGTTCCTCTACTTTGATTGCCCCAGAGTGAACAACGGGTTGTGAAAGATTATTAGTCCGTGCCAAATCAATTTGTGATATGATCCACCCAAAAAAGGTTGACACAACATCAAAGGTGGCCTCAGCCAAGTGATGTCTTGAGTTGAGTCAGAGTCGTTGGAGCTGAAACCTCCTTATCATAAACAAATGCACAATGTAACCCTTAGATTTATGTCACCACAGTTGTGTAGTGTAGCTGTACCTGTGCTGCGGTGGGCACTCGTCCAACCACAGTTCAGATTATTGTCTCCGTCAAAGAAACACTGTGACACATAGTCTATGAAAAAAGACAAAATTATATATATATATATATATAAATGTATCATTTTTCTGGAGTAAATTCCTATTCATTCAGTTCTTGACAGTATAAAGTAAAAAAGGCTAAGACTAATGGATATTATTAAAGGTAATACCTGCGCTGCTCTTCCAGTCTGGTAAAGTCACCAATGAAATGTTATTTTCAGCCCTGAGATTAAAAAAACACACAAATAAAACAAGCAAAACAAAAATAAGTTATTATTATTCAGTACAAATCTCATCAGTGACTTTAAATTTTAAAAAGCATCAAGATATACAGTACACACAAATATAAAAACACTCGAATGACATTATGCCCTAAAATTCACAATAAATTTAATACTGAGACTCACCTGCATTGAGTCTCTCTCTGACTTAGAAAGAGTAGAGTCACTGTGACCAACAAATCTGTGTGGATGCCTCCAAGCATGGCTGATCCCCTGACTGCAGCCTCTCAGCTGCTCTCCCGTTGCTAATACTCTCTCTGTGATGAGCGGAGGAGTCAAAGAGTGGAGCCTCTCTCTGTGGAAGAGCTTACCGAATGGGAGCGTTTAAGTACCAGTGCTGACCCTCTTGTGTCACTCTGTGAGGAAATCGGAGGGCGTTGGTCATTTATAGCCCCTCCACTCGGCCAGGTAAGCAGCGTTGTGGGTGGGGACGAAAGACAAGCAGGAAGGGTGGAGAGTTGGACTTGTGAGGCTTTTAATGGGGTCTATGACATAAATACTCTATACTGGCAACACAGTTACAGTAAATGGTCAGGGAGTGGTGTCACCCTATCATAAGATTTTGTACTCATGCTTGAAAATAAAAAGGGATTAATTCACAGTAAAGTCAAATGACTGGTTTGTGTTTGAATCTGTCTGCATAGATCCCTTCAATATATCGAAGTGTTGTCGGAATATTGAGAAAGAAAAAAGATCTGACAAAAACAAAGTATGGGATGTTGAACTACCTCTCATCTCCAAATTGTCCCACACTCGAATGAATCAGAAATTATTCATGTCAGAAATTCAGGTCATGTGTTCTCACAATCAGCGGCACATCTGTAAACTGATGGAAAGAGTTTATCATTTAATTATGAATTAACCTCTTCCATGTTTACCACATATCATAATACAGGTTCTGGTATGTTAAGCTCAAACAGCTTTTTGCGTGAGGTTAAATGACGATATTGACAGCAAACACGCCCCAAAGAGTGACCATTAATATTGTAATGTTACACAATGTATAGTTCTGGAATGTACACAACGAGATGTGTGTAGATTTTAATCTGATAATGTCATTGTAAAAAACTGGCCGAAGCTGGTGACTTCCAGTAAATTTAGAATATGTCAGCTAGATAGTACAAGATACTGTATGAACAGGTGCAAAACGAGGTGATAAGAGACATTCACCTGTTATGACATTCCCCAAGCCCAGCTGGTATGTGTCAATAGAGAGGCTGGCCCAAAAACAAATATTACCACTCACGCTAAAAGAAGGTCTTTGTTGAGGGTCTCATAAAATACCAAATGCTGCTCTGTGCCCGGGCTATATAAAAGGCTCAATGTCTATAGCACTCACACACAAGAACAGCTCTCTTACTATTGTTAGCAAGGAGAGGGCAACACATCCACAGTGATAGTCACCCGTTATCTAATAAGACACGGGCCAGACTTCTGTCCTGATAATGCAGCTTTTATCTGAGTTAAGGCGATATGGCATGTTACGTGTATAGTGACCCAGTGTGCAGAGAGTGATTGTTGGAGAGTCTCTAACATGCAAAGAGAGATGATGTGTTGTTTTGGAAAGGCACATCAAAGACTCCATTGTGAAGCCACAATAAACAGGTATACAAATAAGTACTCCTGACTTCAGGTAGTTAATGTTTTGTCATACTCGGTTATTCATTTCCTTCACTGTGCGAACACTTGGTACAGCATCACTCGGGCAAATGGGAAAATCGCACTGTTCCCTCAACAGGTAATATGTGATTATTGGTTTTCTCTTTTTCGGAGTTGTTGCTGATGAGGTGACATGTACTCAGTCCACTGATCGTGAATAACTGTAACAGACATCATTAAAAAATTAAGAGTGTCTTTATCGTTGCTTAGCCATCATAATTTTATTGAAATTGAAATATGAAATAATTGATTGGAAAACGCTAGTCAATTACAGAGCAGTAAATCTATAAACCCAGACTTGTCGTCCCACCTTATATCTCCTGCTTATCTCCGGCAAAACGATAAATGGACCATCAATTATCAACCTAGCCCACAGGAAGAGGGAGTGGAAGCATTGGGCCGACAGCTTTGTGGACCCTCTTAGGATCAGCGTGGCGGTGCCCTCACCCATGACTAACCTGTAATAAGCCCGTGCTTGCTGTTTGTATCTGCACTTGCAAGCGTCACAGTGTCTTTGGCAAAAAATAGAACACCGAGTAAGCAAAGGAATGTTATTTTGGAAAAAAAATGTTGGGTTATGTTGGTGTCACTCTAACCCTCCACGCCCCCCACGCGCAGACACACACACACACACATTCACACACATATTTCAAGGGCATCGTGTAACAGAATGTCTTACTTCAGAGAGAAAGTGGTCCATAAAGTATTGACTCACACAAAAAAGGAGAGTCTCTAAAGAAATTTGACTGGTTAATTAAATGACATTACAGTAGATTAGAAGCCTTATAGTTGCTGCATAGAACAAGTTCATCTCCTGCCCTCGAATACATCCTCTAAAAACACATCAAAACCATGAAAACACACCCAACAATAACTTATGTGATTTGCTACCAAAGTACATAGGTGGTATTTAGGTCAATATTTCACATTATGGAATTAGGTTGATCGCTCATTATTTGCCTATAAAAGATTTAAATGACTTTTATTGGTTAATCCTAAACTATCTCCAACCCACACATCCTGAAACAAGCGCCTGTTTGACCCTGTCAGGAATGAGGTTACATCCAAGGATCCTATCTTATTTATTTAAAGAAAAAAATAAATAAAGAGAGAGAAAATCAATCCGCAGCGGAGCACTTCATCTATGAATAGGCCAGCCAAAATTCTCTCCACCTCCCTTTTAGTTTTCCTGTGTTTGCCTTCTCTGGAGATGCCCTCAGCTGAAACGGCAGGTCAAGGTCAAACTTGATGGATAACACTGTCGGCAGAGGGCAGCCTCTGAGCTGTGCCTCGAGTCAGAGCTCTGATACTCATACTTTCATTGAGCTCTCATTCTCATACCTGCTCCACCTCCATGGATGCGGTAATTAAACAAGGTCAGCTTGGTTTTGCTTCTTTTCTTCCTTTCTTCCCCGCCTGATGCATCGTCCGGCGATTCCTGGATAGGTCAAGGTCGTCCTGCAGGGAGCTCTGTGTGAAAGCAGAGCAGTAAATGGGCTCACACTCACATATCGGTGACAGAAATCGTTGGTGTTTTTCTGTTGATGCTCCATTTCTTGACGGGAATATAAACACACCTTTTTGTAGCTTTTTAGTGTCTACGGACATTTTGGCATTTTTCAGCTGCATGTGTGAGCTCTGCTGCCTCAAAGTTTATAGAGCATAATGTGTGGCCTTCAAAATACCGCAGAGTGCTTGTGAAGCTTGTTGAATTATAGTATTTCATCAGGACATGAATGTTGATGACACACGTAACTGCCTAAATGGCTCTATAACATTGCATTTAAAGTCCCTTGACTATTTATGAGCACATTTTTGCGCGAGCTGCCATTTATAGTCTATCTGCTAGCTGGAAAATGACCCATTTTCAGCAAGGTTTTTTCGGAATGAAGAGTTGCCACTGAAGGGTGAACGACAGCAGTGAAGGACCTTCTGTGGAATGCAAAGTAGGCACGATATAGTTTAAAGCAATCACTTCATTCCCAGAATACAAAAGCCCATCAAAACAAATTAGACCTGCAATATGCGGCGTCTGTTTAATAGTCATAGAATCTTGCCAAAACATTTCTCAATTTCACAGGGACAAGTCAAATTTGTTAACATTTCACCCTCAACCATCAAAAGTGAACAACTGCTTATGAAGCAATAAAGCAATAAATAACCTCTGTCTCATTCCAATTATTGTGGTAAAAAACATACCCAATTTAATGTCTATTGGCCTCTCACATTTTGTCTCAATTCTTTGTTCTTAACTTTCTTTGCACCTTCTTTTTTTTTTATTGCTCCCTCCACACAAGGTCAGGGGCTGTCCTTCCTTTCTTCCTTCCTTTCTTCATGCTCCATTGAGAAGTTTCCGTGCAGTCTAGCAGGTGTTTCGTGGCCTGTGGCGCTTCACTTCACAAACAGGGCCTGACTGCTCTTTCCGCCGCATGGTTGCTAAACAGGTTGTTTAATGAATAGCGGTGCTGCCGTTCTGCTCTGCCTATCAGGGAGGCATGATCAATACTGTAAGTGAGGAGTGTTTAATTGTCTTTTGTCAACAGTCTGCGTGAGGAAGAGAGAATCCCCCACCCCAAAGCTAGTCATGAGCATCTGTTCCATCCTAAATGAAACACGCTCATGTATCTCTGTCTGTAATGGAATAAATAAGGGTTGAAAGCAGTTTGTGAAAGATCTCTGGTGATGCCCATTTGTCTCAGAAACCATTTATAGATTTATCACTGCTCAGAGTATCATTTGGACGGGGCAGTGTTTTTAGTTTGGCTCGACACCGTCGGATAAAACGAAACATCAGGAGGAGTCATTTTTATGCATGAAGCATGTTGTTTTGCAATGGCTGGTTTGGAGCAATTTGTGTGTTTGATCTGAGCTCCTTTCAACACCTGAAGGCATTTTTAAATTGCTGTGCACTTTCTTCACAAGACACAATCATGAGACTACTTAGTACAAGCTAGTGGAGCAGAATATTAACACCATTCTGCCCTCTCGCCAGACGGTGGCAGTCTGTCTCTTCCTCAAAAGCGCCCGAGCGTCAGAGATACGATTGCATTTTTCTGGTCATTTATCAGCTGGACCGTGTAAAAAGTGCACTGATTTCTGCTGCTGGTGGGAATGAAGGACATTAACTTGAATGGAATATTAATTTCATACACAGACAGTGGCTTAAGTGCGCACATAAGGAATAATAAAACACTAATGTAAGTACATTTGAGCACGTTTTGTCTGAAACATTGAGTTAGAATGAGGCTCTGAGAGGTCTTTCGTGCCTTGTGAATCTGACCAAGATACAGATGAAAGGAATATGAATTTAATTACGATAACAATTGATCTGACCATCTAGTCTGTTAAAGCAAGATAATTCTCATTTGTTGGGTCTGCTAAAGAACCCCCCCCCCCCCGCCAGGTCTTTCTCGCTGATAAACCCTGTGCCCAACTACAATACGGAGGCAGACAGTGGCCCAGTGTCCTATCTCCCCTCAATTAACTTCAAACTGCTCTCCATTACACGCTACAATGAAATACGCAATTTCATTACCTCACACGGGCCCATCAGTGCTGCTAATTGTTTTTCTTTTCATTTTTGGTATCCCTTCTTCTTCCAGGCATCGAGTGTGAAGATACCCCGTGCTCATAAAGAAATGGAGGGACGCGGGAGGTCTCAGGGAAAAGAAAAAAGGAGACAGGGATATGTTGCCACGGCGAAAAGAGCACAGGTTTAAGTCCTTGTAACCTTCAATGGCCAGAAACCAAAAGCACTCACAGACACTTAATTCTCAATTTAGCAGAAGGTCAACATACACACACACATGCACACATGAACACACAGGGAGGAGATGTGGTTTTGCGAACTAACCGGCCAATGTCAGCACGGCACCGATTTCTGTCCTCCCGAGCACAACAAATCATCAGGCGGGCACTCCTGGAATTCAGAAGTGGTCGTGTCGCAGCCCATGCCAGAGCTGTTGTCAGGACCACTTAAGTCAAGTCCAAGACGGGTCAAAGTCTAAACAGTGCTGTGTTTGAGCCAATACCCAGTCCAAATCAAGATCCTGACACATGGCACGTCATCGGACACAAAACAATCCATGAATGTAGTGCAATACAGAGCTGAGGTGATTGAATGCAGCCGTGATTATATATTGATTCAGTTCACACTTGATTACTTATTAACCAACCAGGTGAACTCTTGACATCAATACTCATTTCAAACCTCTAAAATTGTTATATTCGACTGAGATGTATGTCCTTGTAAATGTAATGGCTTTCTGTTGTCCAGAAGAGAGCTGTCGTGCTTTGTTTGTAGGTGCTAATGGGAGCATCGCCTGCCCCTCTCGGTAAGCCCACCGTCACCGCCCACATGCTGAGGTCTGAGCCGAGGTCTTTGCTGTGTGTTGTGAGATGTTGAAGATTTCATGATACATATAGTGAAGTTGATACACACACACGCATGCACAAACCAACTTTACTCAGCAAGCTGCCAAAGACCCTCGCAAATGCATGTGATAATGAGAAAAAAGTTTTAGATTGGGAAACTACGAATAGAAATAGTTGCCCAACAGCTAACGTGTCCTCATAATGACAATAAGATTTATTACATTTTACTTTCTTTTTTTTTTTTTTTGCAAAGCTTTTCATTTCTGTGTATGTTGGCACATAATAGCATTTTCATATATATTTTTCAGTCAACAAAAGAAGTAAATAAAAATCCCAATATTAGGAATATGTAGGAACTGATTTTCAGCCTCATCAAGAAGAAATGGAGCAGCATTAGCATTTTTTTTTTTTACTTTAATTCGTGTTCCTTGATGAATCTTAATTTGAGTTCTATTCCCATTTAACCTGTAGTAATTGCTGTGCAAAAGGTCTGAAGCAATTCAATAAGTTCTGGTCACAAGTAACGAAGTCTCTGCCTTTTGTTTCATGATGCAAGGGTCTTTCGAGATGTATCAAAGCGAAAATATGCCGGGATCCAGGAGGTTAGAGTAATCCAGAATAGTTGAGGCTGTAAAAGAGAAGTTGGCAGATAATTCTGTGCTTTTGTCTCTAAGAGAATACACCCCACTCTGCCTGCGCCGCAACACTGAAAATGGTGGAGCAGAAATAAGAGGAGTGACATCAACAGCTCTTAGTCAAGAGAGGAAAAGCGGGCGGCTTGAGAGCCAGGAGGTTTTAACTGTCACTTAACTTCCCAGAGGAAAGAAAGCTTCTGATAAATAATGCAGAAAGTAGCATATGAGTAGCATGTGGTGATGTCATAAAGACAAGCCTTGCAGAGTGATTCATCTAGCCTCGGATAACCTTATTATGAAGCAGTTACTCTGCTTTTACCTTTTTTTGGATCCAATGATCACAAGAGTCTAAGCAGGTGCCGATTTCGCTGAGCCACCATTAAAACACAGAAACTGACGCACTACCGGTTACATTTCTTATTTTCCCATGTTTTCTTTCAGGGTTTTGGTTGATAACCGCAGCTGTCCGGTCCCGCTCTCATTCTTCCTCTCCATGTACGAGCCGAATTGAATCAAATTCATCCAATTGAATGTGCACCAATGACAGAGATGTGAGGCCAGGTCTCCAGTCTCAAACTGAAATCGTTTCGGTCATGGTATCTAGGATTTGATTCACTCGCCCAACCAGCCGAGACCAGTTTGTGATGAGGTGCTGGTCTCCAGCAGAGCTATAGAAATCACATCCACACTGTTTCACCTTAGCTGAGGCATTCTGCTACAACCGAGAGAGAGGGAGGAATGGAAAAAACCCAGAACAGGCAGAGAGAAAGACAACGACTGAGAGAGAGATAAGGAGAGAGAAGTCTCGGAGCTTCAACTAAAGCAAAAAAAAGTTGCCCGGCCAAAATCCTGTGCAGTCGAGCATGTAAGAACAATCAAAGCTTTCAAATGCGTGCGCACACACACTGACACACACTTCTTTGTACTGCTTCTTAACTGTCTTAGTTCTTTTCTGTCTCATTTTTTTTTTTGTCAAAACATGTGGCTGGCGTCTAATGGTCAGTCAGTCGGACACTCTGTCTAGGAACGGCGGCTGCTTTTCATTACCCAGGAGTGGAAGGGAAAAAAAAGGCTTTGGTATTCTAATTACTGACTGATCTGCATATATTCAAACAACAGCATATTAGCCCAAGGTAGAGGCTTTGTGCCCTGACAGGAAGAAGAAAAGCGTTTTTCTGCAAACGAGAGCCGGCGCAGAGGCACCCCGGCAAACACTCATTACGTTTTGAAGATCCGTCTTCGCCCGCAGCACCCAACCTATGCACCTTTAACGCTCAACCCGGCTGAAACTGATAACAGAGATTTCAGCTGCAACAAACCAGGAAGCAGCACATTTGAATGTCAACCGTCAAATATCAGAGGAGATGCTACAAATGGCACGGCAACTTTGTCAGAGTCATGAAGACAGGCATTATCTCAACACGGAGGAACTCTGATAAGGCAAATGAAAGCCATGGGAATTTTAATCATGACATTGGGGGATTGGATTTAGAACTGAATGGCATTAATTTGAAGTTGCCTAATTGAGGCGCGGAATGCAAAAGAAATTCATAGGAGATGCATAAAGAAAAAGGCGTGTCATGAGGTGTTTTTGTTTTAATAATTGATGCGCTACTTTATTTATGCAAATACCAGCTAATTTGTAATTATCTGAGTGGGTGCTTGTTTGGAATCTTTTTAAATCATCGCCACGGTGTATAACTAACATCATCCATCTATAGCTGCCACTGGTAATGAGGTACGCGGAGAGTGGAGCGCACAAGTGAAGGTTGAGATGCTGCAATGCTAAAAATCTCCGATAATGACTGACTTGGAGTAAAAGTTTACATCACAAAACAGACCAGACACCTCTACTGAATAATGCCTGTCTTTAAATAGACCAATTCTCATCCTTTAATAGACTGTCAAACATCATTCAGCGCTGTTACAAAGGTTTGCTGCATGTTTGTGTCAGGTCGAAGAAAGTGACTGCAGGATGAAAAGGTTCTTCTCCATTAAAGCCCCCCCCCCTTTTTTTTGGCACAAGAATACTGCGCTTTAGTTGCATACATGCTTATTGTGCCGGCTTGGCGTGCACCCTGTATGTGCTTACTGTGGTGGCAAATCCTGACACAACTGGCACATTGACGCGCATGAACAGGAGTTTGCAGTTGTCTCCAGAGGACTTGAACACCGACAGAAGGCTTGGGGTGCACGCTTACCAAGTCGATAAACAATCTGAGCACCACAAAGGAACAATAGTCACCATTCTATTGCCCACCCAGCAAACACGTCCTTTTAAAATGTCAAATGAAAAAGCTGTTGCAAGGCTGCGGTGTTCTATTGATTCAAAATGGGCTCATCATTTGACCACTATGCCCAATTTATGGACTCCCTCCATATAAGAGTGGTGGAGAAAAAAAACTATGTTTATTTAACAAATTGCCGCCCCCCCCCCC
>CAESWR010000840.1:242566-293144 GCA_903171835.1 Mullus surmuletus
TATTTAACAAATTGCCGCCCCCCCCCCCCCACCCCGCTCAGAAAAAATATCTGAATTCATCTTTAAAGTCTTTGAAGTGCATGAAAACAGAAAAACGGGACTAAAAAAATAACAATCATGCAATCTGTGGAGAATAAAATATCAGAAAATAAAGGTGTCTGGGAAAGCTTTTTGAGAATGGTTTGACACTCAAATTTACACAAAGTCCAAGTAATCAATCAAACATCAACATGAGAGGTCAAAAAGAGTTAAACAATCCGCAGTGCCCCAGGTTGTGCCCGAAGGAAAACGTTGTACATGAATTTACTCATTGATTTGATTAAATGGATTTTACTTGTGTTTAGACTTCAAGCGATGAGGCCAAGAAATAATGGATTCTTAGGTGCTGCAAAAGCAAAAGTTATTCTTAAGACGCACTAATGCTGTGGTTCTGTAACTGAAGAAGGGTTACTTTGAACCCCTTTTTAACAACTTGACTGTGTCTGAGGTGGTGAGGGGTGGGTGGGGGTGGGGGGATACCTGCTGTCCTTGAAGTCTTTTCATTTTTTCATGCCATGCAGCCTGTATTTTTCTTTTTCTTTTCATTCCATGAGAATGCGAGGTTCAGACATGAAAGGTGCTTGAGTGAGAAAAGGCCTTTTCCTTGTGGGTATTTTTTTGCAGAGTAAATGTAAGTAACCCTGTGTACTCTGTGTATTATTGAATATCTTACCTGTGTAATTTCTTACTCTATTAATATCTTCTTCTGCTCATTCTATTTATTTATTTATATACAGTATATCAATTTTTATACTATTCCCATTTTTTATACTAATTTGCTCATTGTTGTCGTATGTTTCTGGTATGTTTGTTTATGTTAGTTGTTAGTAGTTATGTTTCTTGTCTATGTGTGTTTGTATTTATATATATTTATGTTTAAATTGTACATTGTAGCAAGAAAACCAGAATCAAATTCCTTATATGTGTTCACATACTTGGCCAATAAAGTTGATTCTGATTCTGTCAATGGTAGAAGTATAAAGCTGCCATATCAGTCTTTATATGTCAGTCTTCAAGCCTTCAGAGGCATTTACATTGCAATTTTAAGAAAAAAAAAAAGTGGGGTTGGCCTATATTCTTCATTTTCTTTTTTCCGACCAGCTCACATACTGGTAGGCTAAGATCATTTTTTGTTGTGGGTGAGCAGCAGAGAATTTGTTTTACTGTGCAGGAATAAGTCATCGTGTTGTCATATTGTCATATATCACGTCAAAAAAAACTGTTATCACCACTTATGCTTTTGTAGAGTGTAGTGATTTGTCAACTATTTGTCAATTATAAGAAAACCGTCTCCATCTCCAGGCGGAATTGAAAGGCGCCCAGCCCCCACCCCTCCATGCCAACCTTCACAGGGAAAGTGAAGGTCCTTGTCAAAACTTTCACAACTGTGCTGTCCAGATCAATGTCAAAATAATTCCTACCCTTTGTATCGCAGATGTAAAATCTAGTAGGACTGATATAACCACTCGGTAATTCATTAGAGTAGTAAAGCAGCCGCACACTGCGTATTCCATCCAGATCATTCAATAAAATCACTGATGTGCAAATGTTCTGAATTACATTACCACAATTGTCCTGCAACACTAATCTCATTTAGAGAGGCTATTGTTGAGAGATGGAAGATGGAAGGAACATTTCGAGGTGCTTCTAACCCTCGAACCGACGCGCTTTGTGATGAGGAGGCAGTGATGGAATATTGTAGAAGTGAGTGAACCCATCTCACTGCCACCGAAATACTGGAGGTGCAGAGTGTTTTTGTCCTGACGCCCCTGGTCTTTAAGAACAAGGGATGAAAGGATCCGTGACTGAAGCAATAGGATGCCCAGAAGTCCTCAGAAAAGCCAACCTAGCATCAGAGACCGGCCTGTTCCACAACAAAAACTACAATGAGAAAAGATATCTGAAAATCAATGCATTTAAAAACATCCAGTCATCGATTAAATGAGGCTCCCCTCCACGCGAATCACAGAAATCTCGCCCAAATTTCTTTTTTGCTTCTGTGCTGTGATTGTTTTCTGATGCCAGTCTTTCTAGATATTTGATCCTCACAGATATTTGCACTCTTTTTTTAATTCAGACAACAAGCGAAATTATGTGCAATATTCAAATAGATTCAAAGTGACAAAAGTAAATTCATTATGAAAGAATTATCCAGGAGATTCTCACCGGGTTCATTCTTTAAACATTCCAAATTGCAGCCCGGGTGGTCTCGGCCCGCTTCCCTTCGATGCAGGGTTCATTTGCAGTGAAAACGCAATCAACTCAACCAACTGAGACAACTATAGAGCATTTACTGCAGACCAATACAACACAGGATGCTTTACAGTTGCATAAAATTACTTCCATGAGTTGCAGCACGAAAATAACATTTTTAATGTGAGCAGAGCTGCGCGTCGTGACGCGTGTGGCCACAAAGCTCTATGCATTTATTTATTCCGGGAAACAGATGGTGTAACATTGTGTGTTTTAAACAGAAATGCATTCCAGTGTTTGTTATAAATGGCGTTTGTATCTAATCTAATAATATCTGAGGCCATTAATGCTTCCACCAGGCCCTGTTGAATCGTGCTGTGTGAACACAAATAAAGCAAGGAACAAACACAACTGTATGATCTTACCCCCTGAGCTGGAACAAAAAACAAAATACAAATATGACAACAAGCAAACGGACTACATGTTTAGATAGTACATTAAGAAAACACATTGAAATCCGGCACAGTGTTTAGTATTCCCCACATAGCCCTGGGTCACTGCCAAAATCTGGGAAAAAAGCGTATTGCGTGTCTGTCTGTCTCTGTGTGTCATGCTGTCCTAGGTGGTGTGTTCTTCAGGCCTCAATGGCTCTGTGATGAATCCTTATGACCCAGCAGGCATCTGCCTGTGTTACAGCTGGGCCAGACTAATGAACTGGACCCAGACACAGTCATAATCAGATTAATGACTGTGTTCAGGTATAAAATGACCAAAATCAATGGGGAGAGAGACAGGGATAGTGAGGAAATTGGAGTCAATCCATGGATAACGGATGATTAGGAACAGTGAGCAGACATGGAGCCAAGGTCAAAGACCAACCAGATGATTCTAGGTTAGAAGAAGGTGCGAAGCTGGGGGGCAGGATACATATAAAAAGGCCAGGTAGTCAAAGGACTGCAATATTCTGTTCGCCTGCTGTTGATGCCATATGGAAAATTACACTGAACGAATGCAGATCACTAAAATCGTTGAGAGGCATATGGTGACAAAGGTCAGGAGCATTTGTGTTCGCCCCGGTCACATCCCCAAGGACGGCTCCACTCCTGGCATAGACTGTAAGAAAGGAGAGATCACACCATGACTGAGGGAAATGAAAGTGACTGGGATGGGACTTTGGCACTGACAGGGGATGAATTTGTAAAGTCCCAAAAAAATATTTTTTATGACCTCACATGACTTTGAAACTCTAGATCTTCCACATTAAGAAGATCTAGAGTCTAATAGTGCAACTACGCTGACAGCCACACAAACCTCCTCCGAAATTGTTGAGATGGTTGTTTTAAGTAGTGGTACTACATTTTGCACACGCCACGATGTGACGTGTGACAGTCACAATCAACCGACCGACCTCTTAGCGTGACAGAATTGCACCATGCCTCGGAACTCTGGCGGAGTCTCTCTGAGCACAGACACATGACGGCGATTCAACTTACTCAGACGTATCAATCAGCTAAATGTCAAGTCAGTTGTCCCTCGAAGGGAAACGTGACAAAATGTAAGACAGGAATGAAGGATCTTTCTGTAAGATGTGTTACGCTGACACTCTGAGCATTTTATCTTCAGAGGAAGGGGTCTGTCACTGAATTACTGCAGATGCAAATATAACAGCTTCAGTCATGACAATTAAAGGACTTCCAGGCTGCTCCAAGGTGAGTGCTTGTTGGTAAAGCATTGCCATTAGATAACATTGATTTGCAATTGATTGTCCTCTTCACTCTGGAGAAACTTGCAAATATGCTGCATTTGAAGGGAACAGATTAATTTTGTTCGTTTAGTAAGCAAGATACTTTCAAATCCTGCCCTTGGATATGTTGGGCTAAGTTTTACTTTGTCCACACGTACACATTGATGCGCACACAATACTTGTTCTGTATCGCACCAACCTTACTCTAATCTTGCAACCAAGTCTTCAAATTTCAATGTAACTCGGACTTGCTCTTTGTCGGAACTTTTCCCCCCGAGGCAAGTGCCTCCCGAGGCAAACAGATTTGTCACCCCACAACTCAAATAATACTGGAATGCACCACATAGATGCACACAAAATTACCTCACCCAGTCAACAACATTCAGGCATCCAAGAAGGGAAGCAGGCAAGAGGGCACATGGGAGTTCCTCGACACACACAAAACACTGCATGAGAAAGTGCTTCACATTCTAGTGTATCAGTACGAGACAGATGTCACTGCAGGAGAGGAAAACACTTTTGAAGTGGTATGTAACTATGTTTATGCACAGAATTGATGCAATAATTTGCATCAGCACTTTCATTTTTTAATAGAATGGTTTTATGTTACTGGAAATTAAATTTTTTGGATGACTAAATGGTAAAAAGAGTTTGCTTTACTCGTTCTGTACCTTTTCACCATAATAGAAAAAGATCGATCTTGACATTTGATCAAAAGTTAAAGTGTAACTACATCCCCTCTTTTCTGCAGAACACTGCTCTATGTAGACATGAAGTAGTGCTGTTGATTGATCCATGTCCCAACTTTGACAATGCAGTCTAAAGTATTTTTGATTCTGTTTCATGGTGAAAAAATGCATCTGGCCTCTACAGGTTGAACACTGGCTATTGAACTCAAATTTACCTTTTCGTTGGGACGGAGGCAGATGATGTGTTGGAGGGCAGCCAACGTCACCAACCGCCCCTCCCCTCCCCTCCCCTCCCCTCCCCTCCCCTCCTATAAATACCACCAGTGGCGAGAAGGTTGAACTGAGCGAAGTAATGATAACTTCTTTGCAGCAGACATTTTCTCTGGGAGACAGTTTAGTGCACTGACCACATGAGCACGTTTGCTAAAAGATATCGAAAACTCTTATTTGATTTACATGCCGGTGTGTGTGTGTGTGTGTGTGTGTGTGTCTGCATGGCGAGGGATGTGTTGGGAGCCGGTCAGTTGTTACTGAAATCATAAATAAAGTGTCGGGAAGAAACCGCATGGAGAACAGAACAGGCGTGATGTCACTGAAGCGATTAGAGCCTCCATTGGATACACGACGCGACTGACCACACCTTTAGTTACTATTTTCATTTCGACCAAGATCGTGTGTTGTTTTTTGTCCATTGATATGATGCATGGGTTGGGATCTATTGGCTTTGCAGGCTGCAGATCCCTAGAGTGGATACGGAAACGATTTGCACTTGTCTGTGTGTTTTGTTTTCTGACTCTGAGTCTCCTGACTGATGCTTTCAATGACCAGTCATAAAGATGTTTTTCTCGTTGTTACACTAATGTGCATATTTTTTGCATTGGAATGCACTGGCACACGTTGGCCTCATATGGCCTAGCACTTTGTTTGAGCTTAACTGCATAATAAAAAACTGAAATTGTTCAAAAATTGTGTTTCATTATCAGTTTGAGCCCAGATGTGGTTTCAATTAGTCTGCAATTTATGAATTCATACAAAGTAAAAGTCTTAATTTAATTTGAATGAGGGTACAAATGGAACCATGTCATTGTCACGTGTACAGTACCCTTTTTGGAGTTACATCAACAATGAGAATTTTACAATGTAGGCTGCAGAAAAGAGGGGAAAAAAACAGCTGATAATGTTGAAAATGCAAAGTAAGTCTTTTAGGGACAAAGGGTGCAATTATTCAGGGTGAGAAGAAAAAAAGTAACTTAAAGTAATAAGTAACTAGTTACTTTTGTCAGGGAGTAATAAGTAAAGATCAAGCTAGAGAAAGCCCTTCCCTTGCTTTAAGATATTAGCACACTGTTGCATCAAATATTTCATGCATCTGGACAAGATGCAGCAAGAACGTTTGTATGACTAAATATGATGTTAAATGTGTGAATATGTCAAGCAGATTTGTACTGTCTTCTATTTTTGGGGAAGAAAGAGCTGCATATATGAAATCAGAAATAACAAAAATGCAACAACAATCAACAATGTCAGCAGTCAGTTATTATGAGGTAGTAGGTGCAAATTCAAATAGGTTACTGCTCTCTCTTTACATGACAAAAACCTGTTTTGTGAAAACGAAAGTGTCTGGAGGTCATGAAGAACTAAGCTGTGGTCGGTCTTAAAAGGTTCCGGTTCTGGTCACCTCTGTCCGTTCCGACATCAAATGTCACCGGTGAACTGAATGTGTGTCTGATATGTCAAAGACAGCGTGTGATGTCATCGGGTAATGTAGCGGGACAATGCGGGACCTTTCACACTGCTGCTGAGCCGAACCGAGCCACTAAACTCCTGGGTGGGTTTGAGGGTCGGGGGACGCGGTCCGCGACAACCCTTTCACAGTCCCAAAAACACATATTGAACCGGGAGAACGTGGGTTTTTCGTGCACTGTGAAAGGGGCTTTAGATACATTTACTCTAAACATGTTTGTGTGTGTCGAATGTCTCTGATACATATTTTTCATGCCGCAGATGGCTCACTTTGGTTCACTGGTCAGAAGTTTTCCCATGAACTGTTTCTCTTTGGGAGCGACGACATAACTTTTTCAAAAATTTTTACTGAAACTCTGTTTAACCTCGTCACCACCTGCTGGCCATCAGTGTGTGTAGCTTAACTACAATGGACCGCTGCTCCCATTACATATTCACAAGGATAATTTCCCTCCACTGAGTAGTAGTCAAAGCTTGCAAAAAGTCCCCCTAATGATTCCTCTGTACTCAGTAAGACTTATGAATAAAACACATGAGGATCAATGAATTATTGACTATGTGTCATCAAGTAGGGAAACCCCTCCTAATGAAAAAGTAATATCAATCCAGACTGCAATGTGATGTATGCAAAGAAAATCCATCAATGTTATATGGTCACTACTCAAAATACTTTTTATGCTGACTAAATATAAATGTGACTCGTACACAATAAAAATGGAAACAAAGAAATCACCTTTACAATGCAATCTGCACATTTCATGACGGATTAGATTGTTACCGACAAACACCCAAAACAACTGACTGTTCCTGTGTGTGAGCTGGAGCCTGATGGTGACAAAGGATCGACACACACACACATTCACACACACATTAAAAAATGGACAAACACCCCTCTTTCTGTGATATATGTATACCTAAGTATCATGCAAAATCCAGCATAAATGCCTGTGAGTCAGTAATTGTCTGTGCCCTTTAATAAAAGCCATGTTTTTTCTCTTCACATCTCAGATGTTTAACACCCAAGTGCACATTTCCATGCAAATAGACTAGAATTGCATCACAAAATATTTAAAATACTCACATCATCACTCTCTGCCTGTGTCTGCTGTCTGAAGCTAAATAGGGAAGTGGTTCTGGCTGTCTATTTCTGAAGAGCGGAGAAGCTATGGGCCCATTTTCTGTCTTTCCCTGACAGCCCTGTGATATGTACAAAGCCCCCATTCCTCAGCTGGGAAATCAGCCTTACTACAGCCCTGTCACAAACAATCAGCACTCATTACCCACTACACAGCACTACATTCTACCCCATTTACCTGCAATATCTTGGTTATGCGCATGTGTGTGTCGTTGTGCGCGCAATATGATGATTTTGCTTATGCACAATAAATTGCGAGCGCTCTCAGGTGAATTGACTTTAGTTGCACTTCTCTCGCGTTGCTAACTTGGTTTATGAGCTCTGTGGTCAGCGCAGTGTGTTGTTGATACAGCGACCCTGAAGCCCCGTGCGGTGTGGAGCAAGAATCAAATACAGAGAGGCGCATTTATTTGCCTAATGTGGCGCCGCTCAACATGGAGCACTCAACCAATCACCTCTCTGTGAGACATAAACATGTACGCCGTGTCGCGTCTCGCTCTGTCTCTGCCCTCTTTGAAGGACATGATCACAACCAACCTTGTGTCAGCGCAAGGGCCTTTCCAAGAACGGAGAGTAATTGGTGAGGAGAGCTGTTAGCTAGTTGCTCTGTGTAAGCAGATTACAGGCTGGCATAGATGAGAACCCCTCCGGGCGGCCCAACATGTCTATTGGTATGAGGTGTGCAAAACGAGCATGTCACTCATGAATTATACATGTGGAAATGCACAGCCATGAAATTGGGAGTGGAGAAAACAAGGGAAGATGGAAGGTGAGAGTAGGAGGGGGGGGGGGGGTCTTTACTTACTCCATCCATCGAGAGGCCGGCAAGAAGTATTGTTGATTGTTCACAAATCACTGTTGCTGTTTTCTCTTCTTACTAACAATGCACTTGTTTTGCTTCAAGTCCAAAATGTTGCTTATCACTTTTGACAAAGAAAGGCGTGTTTTTGTGCGAGCTTTTGTTCTCGATTCGAAGTGCGTCGCCTTTAGGATTAGTCTCTTTCATCATTCTGAATAGGTCCCTATTGTACCATTAAGCTTCCCTCACCATGCTACGCTTCATTGCTCGTTAAAAGCGAGCTAAACTCAAATACACTTGAATATTATTTGCCAAATGAACTCAGGAACTTTTCCACAGCACTTCGGTATGAGGTATGAGCAGGTCCCCAACCAAACCTTTACATCCTCTCGTGGGAAGATACTGGAAGTTACATAGACAGGACATTTTTCAAAGCTTTGACAATGAATTGCTGAACCCATCTGACTGACTGAATCTCCCCTCTGCCACTGTTGTAATTTTTCCCTGAGAACCAGGCACTAACAGTCATTCGTCTTTGGCCTTTATCTGCAGAGTTGCATGAATATATTTGTGGATGTTGCCAGTCATCCAGGTCACAGCATATTATAAGCGTTCCGGACAGGCAGCTGGACTTACCTCATGTCAGCTTAATGAAGTTTCTATCTGAGTTGCGGCAACGCTGTTAATTTGCGAAAGCAAGCACCAGTCGTGTCGTCATGTAAAATTCAGTAATTGAAATGTGTTGGAGATATTGAAAATGAAACACTGTGTGCATCGTCAGCCTTGTGTTTGACTGTTTTGTGAACTTGCAGGGTAATAAGGAACTATACATCTGAGTCGGTAGAGATTGGATTAAAAATGCTTGGAGAAAGAAAACTTCTGTTTTTTTTCTGTCTATTTCAGGAATAACTTGCAGTACAGTATTATCAAGCTGCGGGCAGTTTTAGCAACCTGTTCCTCATTAAACATTTATGACCATTAGTCCCTGAACAAGGTGCTAGGGGAATGATTTAGTTCATCTGCCAAAATACACCCAGAGTACAGTCATAGCAGCAGAGATATGAGTGGCATTGTAGCCTTCATGTTTTTTAGACCTTTTTCAGTATTTACCGTACTTGAAAATGAAATCACTTGTCTCTTTCGTTTTTTTCCTTGTTCTTCTAAAAACATTTTTTTTACTACAATTACGAAACTGTAGCACTGCGGGACCCTAGCAGTAGATGATCAGCTTGTGGAGTGTCACAGTTGATAATGATGCTCATTTCAAGACACATGACAAAACAAACAAAATCATCATGAAGAGAGCTTCCGATTGAGACTGTCCAGTACCAAACGAGCATCGTTGGTTCATCTTTAGCAATTCAAATCACCTCTCATCTGTGCTTTGCATTCGGATGTGAGGGAGAGAAAAACCTTGATAATGGTTTTCATTTGCCCCCCAGCCAGACTAATCACACCAGCATTGGTTCCACTCACTACTCTGACAGATGCATTTGAAATACCACAGCCCAGCGCTGGTGTTGGGGCAGGTTGATGCATCCCACTGCCAGTTCTCATGATGCAGCCTCATGGCGGTGGGGCATGAGATCTTAGCAGTATTGCCGCAGCATAGAATGCAGTCACACGTACAGTGTGTGTTCATTTGGGAGCTCATGTACACACTGACCTGTGAAATATCAACACCATGGACCAGATGCAACAATGTGCAAAAATGCATGAAAGAGTAAGAATTCTTCGGTTTTGCATGATTCAGTCACGTGCACCCTGTTTTCAAGAGAGATGCTACTTGATAAATGGAAAACGGAGACATACTGTATGTGGAAAAAAAACCTCACACAACAAGCTATATGACTATTGGCCTGTTGATTTCTATTGATCTTTTGTTGTGTAGTTTTCCTTTATCTGTATTGTAGGCCTAGCACATTATAAATCGTTTTTTGATTTTTTTTTTTACTGTACTGCGAATAATTAATGATGGCTGTACTGTCATGTATGCTCATTAACGAAAGCATGTTAGATAAACTAATAACACAATGAGCTCCATGAATAATACAAAGCAGAGACATAAATAAGAAAATAAGAATGCTGCTGTAATAAAATGTAGTGTGTGCAAATTGTCTCCAGTTTATGCAATGCATCGTTGGGGATGTAGTCTTGTTACAAGACCCTGTAGCATAGAATATGTCACCCAATCTGTTTTTGGGTCCCATTTTGAAGTACAAGTTTGGTTTTGAGGAAGTGGCTATTTTGTTAGACACGAGAGGGCAGAGTTTGGGAGGAGTCAGTGGAATGCATTTTTGAGTGGGGAAGCTGTGCAAATAGACATAAACCAGGCTATAAAATATTTATATCTGACTGTCAAGGTGGGAATTTAAATGGGATTTAATTGGGATTGCATCCATTTGGAGACACCCTTGAGGGGCCATTCCAGCAATTGTAATTTTGACTGGCCTGGAATTCACCTGGCAACAACTTTAAGAACTATGGGCTATTCACCCATATTTTAATGAGCCGTAAATGTCTAAGACAGTTGATATTTTTTCCGAAAAAAGATCAAAATATCATTGTAGCCAGCCTGATCTAGAAATGCAAAAATCAAATTGTCAACAAATTTGGTGGATTTTCCTTGGCTATTTTTCATCATTCAAGTTCCATCCAGCATCAATGGTTAACTCTTTCTAAGTATATTGGTGTTAAAAATAATGAAATGTATAGTACTTTTTCATGAAACCAGCAGATCTATTTCTGTAATGGCTATATGGTTCTTTGGTTGACAAAGAAGCAGCTAAGGATCCTTGCAGCTAAAAACATCCACTGGGGTTTTGACAATTAATCATTCAGAGCTGAAGGTTCCATTTGCGAGAGTGTGTCCATTTGCCACATGGTCGAATAACTGAATAAGTCAACAACAACAATGAGGGAGAATTTGTTCTTGGCTTGGCCATTTCTCAAAATAACTCTCCCGGGGCTGAAATTGAGACAATGAGAAAGGGCGAGGAAATGGGAAAACCAAATGCATGTTGACACGGTGCGCCACCATACTTGCTGGGCTGTCTATGAAATAATAAAGATGGAATACTTAGGTCATACTTTATTCAGTGTAAAAGCCTCCTGTTTTTTTGCTGCATTAAAAGGCTAATAATAAACCCTGTCAATGTCTGTTTCCGTTAAAATTCTCCATAATAACGTCATGTCAAGTCCTCTGTGCTGTTTCAACACTTAATAATGATTTTTTACTTAAAGTTCAGAGTAATTGTTTTAACAGCTGGCACAGCACAGAGCGTCTTCATCAGAGATGTGCAAAAAATGTTTTCAGAGGTGTATAAATCTTCCAGGAGGAGGAGAAGAGCCAGAGGTCACATTGATTCCCCCTACAGATCTGGAGGGTTTCTTTTTCCCTGCACTGACTCAATTATTTGTGATTTTAGGATTATGGCTGTACTGCTCGGGATTCACAAACAAGAAATTCCAATTACAACAATGTTGCAAGGGCAGATATTCTTATTGTCTTGTGTTAAGGTTGATTAGGTGGATGAAGTCATTCAGCAATGATTTCCTGTACGATAAGTAAGATTGATGATTGATGAATTAACACATTAATTCCCAGCTCGATAGCAGCTTTTGGTGAAATGTTTACCCTATGCCTAACAACTTGTTAGTGTGAGTAGGGCATATATCTGTGAATAGTCTCACAAATAAAAATTACTATAGTAACATTTTAGGATATTTAAACAATTTTGCGAGAATCAGGAAGAGGTTCTGAGATCTATAATTTGGTCACTTTTGTTGGACATTTTTTTTTAATCTTAACTGCAAAATCAAGAACTACTATGGTTGTTATCATCCTGTGTCTGCAGACAACAGCCATGTGATCCTGTGTGTGTGTGTTTATGTGTGTTTGACTGCATGATCCGTCTGGTCGAAAGCTCCTTCACTCCACTGCCACTGATGTGTCCTGTCAGGAAGGGCCAGCACGGGTCTCCACCCTGTCTCATTGTGGTGTGATATTGTTCGATGATAAGAGAGTGCCAAAGATTCTAAGCAGCCTAAGGTACAGCGATGCTGCCTCAAATTTTTTGGGGCTATGGCTGTCACAGGCTGTGCTTTTCTAACTGTCATTTGATCTTTTTGTTGCCTTTATCCATTTGAATGGTCTGACTTGGTGCTTTCCCTTGAAAGCTCAATAAAGAACAGTTTAACCCTAAAAGCCCCAGAGCTTTCTGAAGGTGCTCTGACTTGTCTGGACTCTTTCATTTCCTCTTTGTACCTTAAACACCTCTTCTTGCCCCAGCTGAGTGTTTAAAGGGCCTAACGGAAAGCTAGACAATTGTTGCCTGTATGAATATCATGACAGCAGGAGGTAAAAAAAAAAGCCGCTCTCACTTACTTGCTGACTGTTCACATGCACAATATTCTGGTAGCCATGCACAGACAACAGTGAAATGTATCTTTACATATTAGTCGGCCTAGTTTGAAGAAAGCCGCATACTGTTGAAACATTGTGTGTTAACAGTAAATGGCCCTCGTTTGATAAGAACTCTCATTTTCATTCACATCCTCAACAGTGGCAGAAGACAAAGCCAGGAAATGGGAAGCAGAGCCACGCGACAGTCTGCCATTCATGGCTATCAGGACATGGATGATAGTTGCCAGCCAGGACTGGTGGGAAACAGTAGTGATGGCAGAGGTCACGGACAGAAAAATTACCACAATTCTTTGCAAACTGAACATTCACAGATGTTTCAAAATATTCCAACAGGGTGCATTTTCCCACTAGCATGTTTAGATGACCTAATAACTGCAGTTTCTGGTTTGTCACATGAATTATAAGTATCTTCATTTTGGAAAAAATGCACAGCACAAGATTTCATTCACATTTGTATTTAGAATATAGCAACATAAGGAGTAGAATAAAAGGGGTTTACAGGACTCACACGTCGAGATCAGAATATGTAATACATCGATATGGTGTGCATGGAAACCCAGTGAGGGTTTCAAACATTGAGAGTCATAGTATCAGTATCAGTTATAAGTATCAGTAATAGGGATGTTGGAACAGAATTGAAAATGTATGGATTCTCTCTCTGACTTGTGTTAAAATGACTAATTGAAATGTAATACAGCATCATATCAGAGGGATTAGCCACCTTAATGTCCTGTAATTATCCCTTTTATCAATAGAGGTTGCTGCTGCCTCCATTCACTCGTCTCAATAATGGTTGACCAGCCTTATTGCTGTGTAAAAGTAGTTTTCTTCCCCTCTGTATGCTAGAAAATGCTTCATTGTCAGCCTGCCAGGTGTGAAACATTGAAATGAATCAATCTTGCTTGCAGTATGGCCTTCACAGCCTTTGTAGCATTCGCCGTAGCCTTTCGGGTCGGGGACTTCAAAGCCTGCGGGCTAAAAAGGAGGGCTGCATCATGGGGAGAAAAGAGAAAGAGGAAAGAAAATAGAGCAACTCCAATAACATCCAACTTGAGAGTCCTGAAACCACATGACCTGCAGGTCAGTGTTTGTGGTATCCTTGAGTCCAGATATGCTTCCAGCTTGTTAAGCTCATTCGAACAGTGCTGCGGCATTGATTTTGAGGCTCAAATATGTTTATAGCAACATGGAATTATAAGTAATACAACCTGCAATACAGGTTACCTCACCTTATTAGCCAAGACTGCCTCTCTCTTACAGCAAATTCCTGTCTGTTTATTGAATGAATATTAGATGAGGGAGGGAGAGATTGCTAAGACCTTTAGACCTAATATTTAGTGACTTATGAGCAATACATACTGTGTATATTACCCAGAAGCGCTGGATCAGGAAGGTTTTCCGCGCCACTCTGCAAGAGCTTTTTCTTTGGGGAATTGTTGGATCGCTATATCAGTCCTAAGTCCAGCTGCTCCTGTTTCTGACCTTTCTTGATGCACCACGACCTGGATGATCGACAATCTTCACTCCGATATTGTCTTCCTGTAACGGTTGGGAAAAGCTCTCCTGTCAATTAACAGATCTTTTCAAAGATTAGTTGCCAAAATATATTCCTCAGAATGACCCGATGAAGAGCATTAGTTGCACCATTGTCAAAAATATGTATGATGCATTTTTTTCTTTAAAGAAATGTCTTTGCTGCTGTACATAGCCTCTTTGCTTCCACTCAGCTCTGAATAGAACATTATCTCCCCTCCCTCTGTGTATTTTCTATCTTTTCTCCTGCTGGTATGCTGTGTGACAGCTAAACATTGTTGCCTGCACCCCACTGATTTTCATCAAAATTGCATGCATCACCCAATCTCTCTTCGGCTTGATATCCACCTGCAAGGCAATATGTGCTTTGTAAGAGGAGAAAGAGAGGTGGGCTGCAGTGACCATGATGATAATGTCTGTTTTGACCCAACAGTATACTCAGACATAATGAAATACAATTTAAATCAATGAATATATGAAACAATTTTACATTTCGAAAAGAAATTTAACATCTCATGGCAGAAATCTGTCTATTCGTTTAAAGGCATATAATTGATTGATGAGAGCTTTTATATTATTGCTTAATGTAAAACTATGACTTCACATTAAATTACTCATTGCCAAATGTACTGTGTAATTTATTTAATTGTGCAAGGGATAATAAAATACCCAGAGTCAAGATGTTATGACTGTATGTCAGCAGTGCAGGACACAAGGCCAATACGTTTGAGGGCTTATTTAATTTACAAGGGCATTGCAGAATATATTTGATAATGATTAATGACAATTTTCCTCCTAAAATGTCTAAGCAGCGGAATGGTTTGTGCACGTCATCCACTCAGTTGTTCTATTAAAATCATTGATTTTGATGATATACTTTGACATAACAAATGCTACATTTTTGTGTATTTTTTTCCTATTCATGCCAACAGTAATCATGGTAGTATTAAACCAAAAATTGAAATTCTTTGTATTTCCTTTGGAATTTTCCATGCCTCAGTGATGAACCAGGGATTTTATACTGGACCTCTTTAACACTAAAACATGCTGTGCGGCAGCTCTTATCTTCCCAACAATACAGCCCTGTCAGTAATGGGCATCTTCAAGTGCTTATCGCTTACAAGCTTGCTTGCAAAACGTGATAACGGTGGATTGTACAGATAGTCCAAAGACATAACCATTGCCACAAGTGTTTTTCACAATTTCGCAGCACACAGGCTTCTGCTGAATCAGCCACAATGCTCGACATACATCACACATGACTTGGAGAGTTGGAGTTCCTAGTCAAAGGCCAATAACAGGTCTGCAGACTATTTGCCTATGTAAAAAAAAAAAAGAAGCTTTCCAGTGAGTGATATCGGGAATAGAAGACCATAAAAGGCACAGGTTTCGTATCATAAAATGCAAAAACTGTCACAACATATAAAGAAAAACCCATTAGCCAACAAAAGCATAGAAACAGGTTCGAAGTCAGCTCCTCAGTGTGCATGTGTGTATGTCTCCATATTTAGAAATGTCTTCAAGCATCTCTGATTGAATCAGCGTGATATCAGATTCGGTGAAAACACGTGGTGTGCTGTCATCCAACATAGAGCTGTCAGTGTGCACCAAGACCTGCCGAGTGTGAATTGCAAAGGCGACCTCATATAGAGGATGCCCTCCTGTCTCTGTGGACTGCCACTGGCTCTGCTTGGCTCCGCACCTCATTTTTGGGGGTTTGTTGTTTTTTTTCCTGTTTTGTTGGTTCAGAATCACATAATGGACAAAAAGATCATGTCAGTGCTGTCAGCGTAGATGCTATCCTTGTTGATTTTGCATCTCGATCACGACATCAGCTGTAGAAGCCAGCGGATTGATTACAATAATTCTCGCTCTGTTTATTAAGGCAAGTTGAATATTTTATTTGATGGCACTTGATTGTTTCCAACCACTATCACACCTAACGCTAATGTATTGCGCATAATCACACCTCATTTGTTACTGCGCCACAACTTCACAACAGGCCTCCAGCAGCAAGAGTAATGCATTCACGTGACATGACCTGTGTGTCTGTCCCCCTTGCCACTGATTGGGATTTACACTGCATGCAATTAATTCAGGAAAATGGAGCCCCTTAAGTAATGACGCCTGGAACAGAAGCACCATGTCAGCTGCAGGAGGCACTACCCCCGTGGCAGCTTCTGTCCTCACACTTTTCAGTCTTGCCAAGTCGCTCTCCCCTGCTGTGTCCCCATCCTGTGTCTGGATCGACTGCCCGGTTGCCGAGCGCTACGAGTGAAGAAAAGGCCAACTTTGAAATATGGGAGCGCTTCCAGTCGTTGAGTAAAGAGGGGGCTCCATTAGCTGGGAGGACGGTCAATATCCACTCTATGAAACAAAACTTCATCAAGGGTGTGCTCAAATGACAACCTGAGCAGCTTTGCTGCAGCAGACGGTGTCTTTGTGTGAAAGCTCTACTCACTTGAAGAGAAGTAAAAAGAACTACATTTTATCTGAAAGAAGCAGTAGAAGCAGGGCACCAGCAGATTTTTGCAGTGTGATGTCTGAGGTTCTGACAGCGGGATCCTTAACAAGCGCTCTTTTAGGTTAGGAGGAAGCCGAAACCAGCCGCCAGTGACTAACTCCTATTAATCACATGCTTAAAACTGATGTGTTGACGATGTCTGCCACAATCCAGCCTTTCCCTAACCACGATGTCGACGTGGCGAAATCTAATTTATGAGCAAGACAGACGATCTTTCACAGGTGATGACACCATTCATCCGCCTGGTGAATTAAACACGGCAGATTTGCAAAAGCCCACTTTCAATTGGCAGTAAGACAACCCACCAATCAGCAGCTTTCATCTACTCCACACCCTGTTAGTGTTGGACAACAAAAGCATGCCACTTTAGAGATGCAGCATTGAGTGGAAAACAACAAAAAAAAAAAAAAAAGGGAAGAGAAGGAACACCCTGGAGAATATACCAGTATACTGATCCGCTGTTGCCATCCTTTGTCAACACAATGACCTTCACCAGTACCAGTGAGGGTCCTGGGTAGGTTATCATAATTATCAGCGGCAGTTTAGTGACCATCCAAGGTACATTCAGTAGACTGAACCAATGGTGCATGCCCCTCGTGCAAATCTATATTTTATCCACTGTTTGAAGAAAATGTGTTAATATGTTTAACACATAAATATGAAGTTATGTGTTGCCCCTGATGTGATAGACAACTTCAACATGACCCATAATGCTGAAGTGTAACAAAGTGAGGTAACACAAGCATTTCTCATTAATGGCAACACAAAAGGCTGTACTACACAATATATGAGACGTTCTACAGAAAAAGTAGTTACTCACTGCCCATTCAGAAGCAGTTGGAAAGGTATACTTTGTGATACGTAGTTTTTCCACTCATTTCACTCAATAATTATATTCAGTCTTGTACTTCCTGCACCCCCCATTGTCAGGCATATGTTTCTCTCAATTCAATCGGCGACGGTTTATCTTGCAACTGGCTAGGTTGGTTTCTGGTTTCACAGGATTTTCTGAGACATAAACAGAGATTTTCATTCAGCTTTCCAGAGCTGTTCAAAAAGTTACTTCTAAAGGGATAGTCCATTTTTTTCAAGTGGGGGTGTAAGTCCTTATCCTCCCTCAGTGTAATATTTGCAGTATCAGTTCTCTGCTCTCCTACTGTTTGACCACACCTCATACCCCCTTACCTGAAAATAAAGTCGACTTTAAAGGGGCTATATATGCATGTATATATGAGGGGAGGGGCTCCTAAGAACTAACATGAACACTTAGCAGGGTCGGCAACAGACAACAAAAAAGCTCAGTATTCTTTTTAAGCTTATAGTTGTTTGGTTGTTAAGGTATAACATTTTATATAGAGCACCTTTACGATTTACGGCAAAAATCTGCATCTTGTCTACCTGGTCAGGCCAACTGACCAGTGCAGTTTCACTGAACCGAACTAACATTCTCCAGTGTCTTTTCATTGGTACTGCAATTGTTTTATCACCGGGTCCTAGCTCACACAGCCATTTGCCTTCATGGTGAAGGTTTATTGAAGGTCTGTGCGCCTCTGGGACTGACTCAGTCCTTCTATAGACGTTGCAAGTTGCATCCAGAGCAGATCACACAGATTGTCGAAAGAGAGACGAGCTCTGAGGAACAGGGGCCCTCTATCTTTCCTCTCCAGGGTAGTGATATTTAGTTAGACCTGTCTGTTGCAGATAGTGATCATATCTAAGACTTGGCCTGTGGCGGTGATGCAGCACGCAAGGAAAATGCTGCTGACCACACAAACAAGACTTTTTTGAGAGAGAGGGGCACAGTGGGTGGGTCTGGAACATCTGAACCAGTAAATACAATATTTGACATGCTGTTTGAGGGCATAAACAGAGTAATGAACAATTGCCTATGTTATATGTGCTACAAGACTAATAAGGTCAAAAAATAGTGGTTAAATTATTCTCTCATGACATATATAGCACCCTTGATAAAGCGTACACACACCGTAGATGGTTAGTTTACAAAATGTATATTCATGTAATGAAAGTGTAATTATGTTCATTGTCTCTCATTCTCATCTCTCAATCCTCTGGCTTCTATTTCACTTTATCGAAAACAGGAGCATGTGGTGTGTTTCACAGTGGACATGTCAGGTAGGACACATGCTGCTTAGACTAATCTGCAGGATTTGGTGTTTGGATTTATGGGCCCAGAGAAACAGTGTTTAACACATGCAGATGCATGCTTAGAGGCACCCAAAGCTTTTGGTGTAGCTGGGTGCTCACATATTTATGAATACAAAACAAGATCGGGGAAAACAGCTTTATTCAAATGAATAAATGTTTTTTTTCCAAAGTGTTTGAGGTGACGCGTCGTTAAGCACCTACACCCTCCGTACGAAAACAACGCCGTAATGAAAAATGAAAATTGTGATGAGAAAGTCACTTCTGTAAAGCCAGTTAATCAATCACACAGTCAGCTGAACCGTCGCACAAAACGACTTATTTACAGTTGCTGTTGATTAAAAAGAGGTGTTGATGCCGGACCTGACGTGAACGGCTTGTGAAATTTCAGGGGGGCAGAGAGCCTTGTCGTGGTTCAGCATTCAACACCTTCAATTTGTATCTACATATGAAATCTCCATGATCGATCCCAGGGCACAGAGGTCCGTCTGAATGAAAAATCAATGACCACAAACATTCATTGTGAGTCAAAACGGTGCCGAGGGGTTGTGCTTTTACTGCCTGGGGTCAGGTCGATGTGTTGCAAAGAGGCCAGCTTTGACGTCGGTGACACGCGGGGATGAGTTATCGCGGCAACGCCTTTATCTACTGCAAGGCGTGTTTTTATGTGGGTGGCTGAGAGGCCAGTGCAAGAGATGCAAAGACTACCGATCATTTTTACTTGCAGGTACGAAATATTAAGTGGAGTTGTAACGATAGCTGTGTGCTCCACGGCGGGAAGCTGACAGCTCTTAAAATAAAGGGCGCATGTTGGAACACAGACAAACGGAGAGCTGGAGGAATGCGGGGAGGCTGAATTAAAGCCGAGCCGAAATAGGTTTCCACCTGGAGAAATTGAAGTCAGCTCCCCGCAGCTGATTTTGGATTAAAATGGTATAAAACTGTGGAGCGGGCTGTTTGATATTCTGTTAGAGGAGAGACGCTTCCTCATTATCACGCGGTTATTTTATTGCACGGTTTCTTTGAAATAGCACATTTATTTCACTGCTAAGATATAATTGGTGAAGCGGGAAGAAAGGACTAAAAAAATAAATAAAATAAACAGATGCCTGATCTGGATCCTTGCACGCCCTGTCTATCTCCCTTTGCTCTTTCTTCCACTCTGTCTTTTTTCTTGTCTCTGGATAGCAATCAATAGTTATTATCTGCTGAGTGTCACGATAGACACTGCACAGAGCCCCCACTCTGAGTTGATGGTGCTGTTTCATTATGGCTGACACTAGTCTAAACAAAGCAGGCCTATTTCCCTGCCACCAGACAAACACAGTCTCCATAATGGCACCAGATAAAAGAGAGGCAGGAGGGAAAATTGACTTTCACATAATGGGGAATCACTAACTCAGGACCAGTTCTTTTCCCACTCGCTCCCCCCCCCCACACCCCCCTTTTACCACCTTTCTATGATGTATTTGGCTAATACAGCAAAGGGCCAAATGCTCTTCCTTTTGCCATGATTTGCCATTTCTTCAAGCCCATCATCCCTCTCGTCGAGTCCCATGATTATTCATTTCCATCTACATGTACGTTGTTGCATCTGCCTGTCTGTCTGTTTGTCCATCCTTCCATCCATCCATCCGTCTGTGAGCATGCAGGTGGGCAGGGGTGAGATTTTGTTTTGACAGGGTTGTTGTTTCATAAAATAAATAAATGATATCTGCGCAGCCAAGTAGAAAGCATAACGAATGGCAGTTGGAGAAAAGGCAATTTAGGGAGAAGTGCAGCGGCTGGCGAAGGAGCAGAATGGGTTTTTACTGTGAAGTATAACCAATGCATTACAAAACACATCACTAGAGGTTTATTGAAAAAGCCAAGTACCCCTCACTTCCCCCTATGAAAATGGCCCCACATTATCATGGCCTACATGGTTAGGCACTGAAAGTCACTTTCAGAAAGTCAGGGGAGAGGTTTTTATTTCTGTGACATGGAGAAATAGAAGAGCTCCAGGTGAATTGTAGGGCATGCCACGGTCGTTTTTCTATTCACTTACATGCATAGGTGCAGATAGGTTTCATGACACGTTGTATGGGAGGAGCGTGGAGTGATGCATTCTGCTTATTATTCACAGCCCCTCACACCTCTGTGTAGTACTATACATGTGTAAAACGATTGGACTCAGAAATGCTCCGCTTTCTTAGCCACAGTGTCAAAGTACAAAGGTAACATAACACTGCCTTTTCAAATGAGAACAAACTGCACGCCAATCATCCAGAATCACATGAAAGCGGTTTTCAGATTCACTGAGATTTATTGAATATTTTCCCACTGGGAAGAGGAAAATAACAATTTAGCAGACTAGTCTGAGCCTAAACATTCCCCATTACGGCTACAGTATCTAATGTGTCAATATCATTATACAGTATATTAAGTGTAAATATCATTCCACAATGACATGTACAGTCAGCAATCTATCAACATTATTTATCTACAAATGAGGATACCTTGGTGTCACCATGACGTCCCACTATCTTGATGTACAGTCTTAACTAAAAACCTTTTCTGCTCAACCCAAGAGACACAACAGGAGGTGTTAGATTACATTTTGGTTACCTCGTCACTTGACTAAACACCTGATGCAGTTGTGGAACAAGACATTTTGGAGAGCCGGTTTGACTCTCTCGGCCATAGAAGGTAGACGTCCTGCAACAGCTGGAAATGCGTTCCGCACTGCAGGTTGAAAGGCTATTCAGGGTTGAAGCTCTCAAGCACTTAGCTCTATTCTGGTCTACTCAGTCTAAACTGGCGCATTGGGCATTGTGAGACAGCTGGTTTATGGAAAACAAAGGCTATGGTGTTTTGACGTCTGCCATATGTTACAATGGGCACCCATTTCTGGTAAACACAGGTGTTATTAATAACATTAATAAGGACCCTCCTCCATTTAGGTTTGCCAGCACGCTGCTATTGTGTGTGCTGGCTCATTGGAATGGCTGAGACGCACTAAACAGAACAGGACAGATAAGTGTGCCTATTGTGTGTGTGTGTGTGTGCGCGTCCTTTTCTATACAAAATCTGCCCGCCATGCCGCTCCCTCTCCTTTGCTGGTAAATCTTGGTCACATATAAAGACAGGTTTTCATTCTCCTAACTTACACAAACACAGAAAGAGGAATAGATACACAATGCCTCATGATTCAGGGTGTCTGACAGGCTTAGTCATGTGCTGAGCTAAATGTGTACGAGGCTATTTTGTGGCCAGTGACTGTCCTGCTCCTGCCTCATGTCCCTCGGCCAATATGGCTGTGAATGTGCTGCAAATCTTAATGATTCAGAGAGGCTTTTAATCAAAATCAACTTCAAAGTGGCCATCATTTTCTTTGAAAATATGAAAAAACAGTCCTTTAATTTGTGGTCTTATGCTGTGACTTGACGACCACACAGAAATTGTAAATAACTTTGGTGCGTATAGTTAAAAGCTGAGTCACTGCAGTTGAAAAAAGGAAAATGCTATAAAAGCCGCTCATCAGCCTTTCAGTAGTCACAGAATGAAAACCAGCATATCTTTGTCACTGATGTTTCTGGTGCTTCCGAGGACATCGGTGCTTGTTTTTGGTGCTTCTGAGGACATCGGAAGATCGGAAGACACATTTTAAAATACATTCAGACGTTTTGCAGTGCATCAGTGTATATCATTGCTGGATGAAGCCGAGCCACACAGATTGTTCCTGTCGACCATGGGCCCCCCTCGCTGGGGTACATTGTGCTCTCTGTGTTGCTCAATTGGCTCCGTTGAATCCATCTGCTGTAGCCATTGTTTGAAAACCAGGTAGGGCACTCAATGGGCAGCTGAGTAAAGTTGTTACATAGAGCAGTCTGCAATTTCCCTTCCACAAAGACGCTATAGCATGGCACTGTGGCTCTTTTGTGGGGAAGCATTATAGTAGGGATAATACAGCCTTGTAAAAAACATGGCCCACAGTCCAAGAGGAGTGACTGACAGGCAGATGGGCATTATCACATTAACACCTGGAGCCAGGAGGAAATCTGTCCTTCACGGCCAAAAGTAGGTTACCGTGAGTCATGTTTGCAGGTGTTGCAATGGCTGTGTGGACTAGCCAAACAATATGTCGATACACATTTTTCTGTTACGTAAATCTCAACTTTTGTGGAGAAGTCATGACCGCCCATGCAGAAAAAGTCAATATTGAACTTTTTTCAGTGTTAAGTCTCTTTGTCCATGCAGGAACTACCATGGGAGGTGGCCTGTCCACTTCCCTTTTGTGGACTTGAAAAAGGCACACAGCGAAGTCCCATCGGGATGCTTTTTGCTAGGTGCTTTGGGAGAATGGGGGTACTAGGGAGGTTGTTTCCATCCATCCGGTCCTTAACCAGAATGAGAGCGAGTCCAACATGCAACCGGTGGGTGTTGGCTCAGCTGGCGCTATCTCTTGTTCATAGTTCGTGTTGTTTCAAAGTGGTAAGAGTCATCATCGCCATATCAGGACAAACTGAGAGAAAGTGCGGTGAAGACACAGCTGAGCCGAACACATTCTGAGTTGATTCACGCTCCAGCCCTCACCTGAGGTCACAAGCAGTGACTGAAAGAATGAGGATGCAGATAAAACCCACCTGGCCGCCATCTGTCCCAGTTGCTCTACGATGTCCAACGGACTGGAGACCCTGGGGCAAACCCGGAACACACCGGAGGGAATCCAGAGTCCAGTATTTTTGTCCTATTCCCTGTCAATGCAAGTGGGTCAGAAACCTTGTTTGTGCCATGCCGTCTGCTTTGTTTATCGGCGGTTATAGAGTCACAACAAGCACAGTTAATTGTACATTTTTCAATTTTCTCACGAGTGCCCACTACACCCTCAGTGTCTGCTAATCGTGAGCGGAACATTGTCATTGAGAGCAACTGGACCTCCAGAGGCTGCGTTAATTATGACTGTGGCAAATTTCGAGGTGAAGTGAAGATCTTGCCTGACCAAAACAAAGATCTTTAGAGAACAAACCAATTCTGGATTTCATACTTTGAAACCCATTCAAAGAAATACGTAAATAATTGCTATAGCTCGTATACTATGCAGGATATCTAAAGCTGGGGACACAGTTTCAGTGTCACAGTGAGAAGAGACTTGAAGTAAACACTATTTATAGGACCACTAAAAGACTGGAGATTGCACATTTAATGACTGCACCAGATGATGGATCACACACTACACGAGTAGTGAAAGCATCTGAGGCCACCGGAACGCACCACACTATGTGACGACATGACAAGCCAAGCCAAATCATCACCATCGTTTTTGAGGTTGCTGCTATTTACTGTCTTCTGACGCTATTACGTACATCATGCCTACTCGTTTTCATTGGCTGTTGGCGACATGTGTTTGCAGATGGGTCGGTAACCGATGCACACTCCAACACTGGGCCAACATGCCATGCCATGCCACCTGTCCCCAAATAGGGTTGACTGGGCCCGACCCTGTGAATCATGGGTAAAATTGGGCAAAAAAATCCTCTAGTGTATTCCCGGTTTATACGCAGAGCTTGTGATATGGAAAATGTTTTTGTTGTTTTTATGCTATTTGCGTGTTTATTTTCGTGCTGCGATGTCCAGGTGGCTCTTGCATTATGCTTATCTCAGTGAGAAAGTGTTGCACCTTGTACAGTACAGCGTCTTTAAAGCATCCATAGCTGTTTCTCTTGCATGCCCACAATCTGAGCATTAGAGTGCATCCACTGCCCGCACTCGACATTCCCCAACACAGTAGGGCCTTAGTTTCCTCATTTATATTGCATTAAATTGCTTCCCTTAAAGTTGCTCTTTGTGAGGCGTGTGCACGGGCATGCACAAATACACTCGCCCGTGTATCTGTGAGGCTATCTCCAGTTTGCTTGTTACTCTGAAAACGTCTGTAAGAAGTGTTTACTTCAGTCAGAGATATCCTCTCCAAGCTATAGGGGATATGTCGGTAATCTCGGCAGCACAAATACATAATGTAATGATGGCGAGATTAGCTTCTAGCCCTGTGTTTGCTGACTAGCTTAAGAGAAGGAAGGGGACCATCTGCAAAGAGTAATGAAAGAGTCCTGATATCAGCTGTTCCAACACAGATAAATGTTGTGCAGGAGCTTTGTATATATATTACAAATTAAACTGAGGACAACATCAAAAGTCGACCTTCCAAAGGATTATGATCACTCTGTGACACTGGAACGAACCATCATTATTATGCCATCAGTGTCAGAGTTGTTTTTTTTTTATTGGCAATGCATATAGATGTAGCGGGCAGAAATGCAACCAAGGGTGCACGGGAAACATTTCTAATCACTTCACTTTAGTTTTTGAATATCATACATGAGGGTGCAGAGTGGGAATTTGAACAGATTAATTTAAATATGCATAAAAGCTCAATTGGGATTTTGTGATGAGCTACTGACTGGAGGATTTGCTTGCCCATGTAGAGAAATTCGGCATTACATGGTGGCCAGATTGAATGTTGTGAATAATACAACGAGTCACGGTCTCGAATGGTCTCTCTGTGTAAAACCATCATTTGTAGTACTTTATTCAGTCGTTTTTACCTTTGCCTTACGATGAATGAAAAAGCAAGTCCAGATTTGTCATCTTTGTTTTCGTCACAGTCCTGCAGAAAATTGATCTCTTCAATTCAAAAGCCTGTGCATCCAAATACCCAGTCCTTACCTGTTATTGATTATCCTTCAGCCGGGTTTGACACGGCCTCTTTGGAGGATTCCGAAATGGAATTAAAAACACAGAGGCAGAGGATCTGAGTTTTTACAGTACGCTTGAAGTCTCTCAATAAACGCTCCGATGGAACAGGAAAGCAGAATCAGAGTCTTTTCTCTGCAGTGAGAACAGGAATCCTTGGATGCAGAGGCTATATCATTATATCACTTCACCACTATATCACATTTATGGATGAATTCCCACATGACTGTTATTCATTGTCAGGCTGTGCATTGCAGATATTTCACGTGAAAGTGACGTTATATCAAATACTTTATATAGCACAGGAGTGAACCACTTACAAAAACCACTGCAAAGCTCCGATATTTCAGTTAATCTTCAAGCCGGCAGCCACGCGCTACGCAGATTTGTTTTTATCATTATTTGCAATCTCTGTGTGTCTCCAGTTATTTAAAAGTGCAGATAGCGCTACACTGAGCACTGCTCAGCCCTTCACACCTAATTCGCACACACACACACGCACACAAGCAGACTTCAGAGACCCACAAGGGATGGTCACCTTCCCTCTCAGTGGGAGGCTTTCTGCTCGGGAACAGCGGCGGTGCTGAAATATTGGCATTCAGAGAGCAGAGGGAAAGCAAAGGCCGGGGAGAGGACACACGAACCCAGCCAGAGAGACAGAGCTGAAATGATTTCCTGGAGTGCAAACATTGGGATAATAAATTGTACTTGTTAATAATTGATGTTGTGCTTCCAATGAGCTTACACGAGGCTTTGTGGATATTTATTTTAAAAGGGGGAAAAAACGATGTTGACGAACCAGGAGAATAGGTGATAATCACCGAGCGGGACGTACGATTGATATATTATGGCTCAGTCTGTTTGCAGAGAGCAAACAGTGGGTATTACAAGGCAGCTTGTATTCCTCTAATGTTGATTTGAAAATAAAAAAATCTTTGAGGAAAAAAAAATAGTCTCCGAGGCGAGTGCATTCTGATGGACAAAACAACAAAATTTTTATCAATGATGTTCCTAAATTTTACAAAGAATACATTTTTGTCTCTATGAGGAGGATGAACATATGTGAATCTGTACAACTTGTTGCAAATGATTGCATCAAAATGGGAGGCAGAACTCGGCATGGTTTGTCCAATTCCTTCATATTTCTTTTACCAATGTTTTATGGTATCGCCCTTACTTGAGATGTGAAGCCTCACGAAAAACAAACAACATATTATAATCCATTTTGCGTTAGTAGCTTCCATGGCACTTTGTACCAGGTAACTTTTAGTTAGCTTTTAACTGCTAGTAAAAATTTAGAATAACTGACAGACAGCTTTTGATATAATGTTATGTTACAGAAGATGGAACTGGTGACTATTTTGTTGCTTGTCTGGCGAGTCTTTGTTTGGTATTGATTTTATTTTACGAGCAACAATAGGCAGGTTCCATCACTGAAACATGGCAAATAATGGTACCATTGAAAATTGGATGAGTTATTATTTTCTTTTCAAACATGAATATAGATTTTAAACTCCAAAACTGTCTGCTTTGATAATGATGAAATTATCGGTGGCTCGTGTCCAAGGTGGTGTTGCTACTTTGACACAGTGGTTCTCAAATGGGGGTACGCGTACCCCTGGGGGTACTTGAAGGCACTCCAGGGGGTACTCGAGATAAAAAAAACCCAATATATATATATACATATATATATATTTAAGAATAATATAAATCAAAAGTCCTTTAAAATATTATTTAATAAATATGTCAATAAATATTTATTTTTGATTTATATTTGTATTGCCAAAAATAATGTAATGTTGCACAGTTAAAGTGCACAGTTACAAAGTTTAATAAATCAGTTTAATAAATCAGACACTGACAGTGTTTTACATCTTTTTTTTTTTTTATCAAAAATGCTTTGCGCTGGTTAGGGGATACTTGGCTGAAAAAATGTTTTACAGGGGGTACATCACTAGAAAAAGGTTGAGAACCACTGCTTAACACATGATAGCAATCACATATTTAACTTACAGAGTTTGTTTTTTGCGTGTGTATTTGCAAGTGTCAAGTCCCCCAAAGAGTGCAATAGCATCAGCAGAATTGCCGAAGATGCATGCCAATGTTTTCACCAGCTTTAATTATTCATTAAAAATGTGCTGTCTGTTTGTCCTGATAAGCCGCTGGCTCATTCAGTTCGTTGCAGCCATGTGAACACAGCTGATTTAGCTAGCTGTACTGTAAATGCTGCTCTCACCACCCCCGTCTCCACAGAATCAATGCCCTTCTTCATGGAAACAACAACAACTTTAAACCCTGTCGGACTTACATTACCTAACTTGTGCAGCCGTTCAATTAAAAACATCCATTGTTTTTGAATTCCAATACTAAAAAGTTGATGCCGCTCCTTTTTTTAATCTTATTTTGTAAACGTCTCTCCTCAGCTGATGCCCTATATGGCTTTAAGTTTCTGAAAGAAAGGCAAAAGTTCAGAAATCCTGCGACCAACATCGAGCTTGTTAGCGGCAGAACATAAGGTTTAAATTGGCGGCTCAGAGGTGACAGGTAAGAGGTCCTGCATCGCCTGCATTTGTATTCATCTCCCTTTATTTAAGAGGACTTGTGTGGTGAAGGGAACAGGGGGATAGAAAAAAGGACAGTCTAATCAATTAGGCTTTCAAGGGCTCTGCTCTTTCTTTCTATGTCCTAATCAGATACAGCTCTAATTTTCCTTCGCCAAAAACGCACACACAAGGAAGCCACCCTAATGAGGAGTGAGATGCAGCCACGTCAGCTCACCACAGATCCACACATTTATTCAATGTATATATTTTTCCAGCTCTCACAACCTACAGAAAGACCAACAAATTTTAGAGATGCTCAAGTGTCACCCTTGCATCTCTCCCACTGGTGAGGAAGTGGTTTTTCTGGTGTATGAACTGGGGAGGGGCCAATCCTCTCCAGTAATGAACTGACAGGGGTGACCTTCAGGGGAACCTGTGCAATGACCCCGCAGGTGGAAAACCTCTCCCGCGTTGGTGTTAGCAGACAGATAGACGCCTCTTCGGGGAATGGGGTAGAAATAAGAGGAAATGTTTGGCGCAGGGGAGAGAGACACTGTAATTTGTCTGGGTCTGGGCCTGCCGAGCCGAGTCAGGGTCGCGCCGGGGGTAAGGGCAGGGTCTACACTAACAGCATATGATGAGCGTGTACAGCTACTGAAGCGTGAAGTCACCGGGCATGGGGAAAACAACCCACCCTGAACTCTACTTTGGGCTCATTTGCAGTGGGAGTGGTTCTCAACTCCGCTATTATCTTCACTGAAAGTATTTGAGGCGGTTCATGTGGTATCAGAATGTGATGCATATCCTGGTCTATCATCCAGAAAGGGAAAATGCATATCAACAAAGATGAAATGTGCTGTTCCTGCATCACATATCTGAGCTTTTATTGTTAATTGTTAACCTTTTTTGTGACACCATGAAATGTGTATTTCAGCTTATAAAATAGTGATTGTACTCACTATATTCCATTATACGAAAACAAAGCCAATATATCCTAAGTATGGACGCTGCCATCTGCTGGTGACGTCATTTGGAGCCCAAAAACTATGCAAGGGCAACAAGGAAGTGGAGCTGTTTCATTGAGGTCCCACCATGTCTGTGGTTTTACACAAATATCACTGTTATGGAAATTTAGCATCACATCACTTCAAACCAAAAATAATTTCAACACTTGATCAGTCTGATTAAAATGACAGAGGCAACTTTCAAAGTTTAAGGTTACACCTAAAGAATGAATCAAGATTTATTATCTTGACTTGATTGATTAATCTATAAAGTTAACATCTGGGACAAGATCTGTTCTTGTATTCAAATAATGTTTCCAGGTAAGATTTGAGATTTTAATTCCAGATTAAAACAAAATTAATTCAAGGTACAATTGGGTTTTGAACATCTGTGCTAAGCACTGATTTATACATACATCTGCATAGCTGAATTCCCTATTTCGACTGTCACTGAGATTCATACTTTCTCCCTGCACAGTGACAAAGAATAGCCTTGTTTTCCACTCATGCATAACTCCTCATTAGTCTTCTCCACAGTGTCCTCACAATAAGTTACTCAATAGATGTGCTGGCGTTCGCTGTGCAGAGCAGAGGTGTATTCTGCGGCCTGTGGCACCGTTCAGTTTACCATACTGTGAATGTAATTAATTCCAAGAGCTGCCAGAATTTACTAGCGAAAGGTTCCGGGAGGGGCCTCCTCTCTGAGCTCCTCAAACAGCCCTCCATCTGTCTGATTGGATTGTGGTCCCAGGCAGTACCAGGCATGACATGGGCACTAGAGGAGGTAGTCCAGACCAAAGCCCACCCCCCCTCCTTAAACATGGACTCTTGCTGTTTTAATACAACCTAACCAGAGGGATTCGTAATCAGCAGATAAGAAAATACATATATTATGTGTGTGTGTGATTGTTGATAAGGGTTGTTTCTCCAGGTTAGCACGGTTAATGTGTTCACCGTGATCTTTTTTCTCGACAGAGGAGCCCCGCTTTGACAGATAGTGGATCCGGCGTAGATTATAAAACATTTAGTGTCAGCAGAGTATTGAAAGGGGCAAAGGCACGAGGATTTGCTGCATGGTGGGTTAAATGACCTGATGCTGCAAAGATCCAACAGAATAAAACTGAACTAAAGATCTGATTTGAATTGATCCTCTTGACAAAATGATGCATGCTAAAGGTAGAGGCAGATGCAAGCTTTGTTCACCTGGAGGGAAAGATAGGGGGGGCGATGATTCTTTCATCTTTCCTTGCGCTCGTTGAAGCTGCTGCCTGAACATATGTTGACAAGCATCGCATCAAAAACGGACTGGATCCGATTTCATTGTGTTTTCCCCTCGAAACAATAATCAGTTAGCTGAGGGAAAAACCCAATGTTTGATGTTTGCCTTTGATACCTTCATGCAGAACTCGACACAGGATACAAAGCTTTTCTTTGGTGTGTTTTGCACAAAGGCATGAAATAGCGTTGCTATTCTTCCATTTTTTTTTGCTGATTAGACCCCGTTATCTCCTGTTCCTTAAACAGTTCTTCTTCTGTGAGTACAGAAGGCAACGGAACAGCACGTCCTTGTCGTTTGCTCGACTTGGTACCTCCATTCTTACTTCTTTCTCTTCGAGTTTACCTCACCAGGAGTGGTTGCTGGACCCTGGAACAAAAAATAAATAAATAAATAAAAATGAGGAAAAACCAAGGAGAGAGAAGAGACAGGAGCAGAGCGATACTCCCTGATTATGGCAGTTAGGGCTTATTGTGCTTGGGAAAAGGCAGTGATTGAGGTGAGGGCAGGTCCGTGGAAGTCGCAGCCAGGGGGCCTGAGTGGAGACAATGACAGGTATGATGAGATCTTGATGCACGCTGGATGCTGAGCCAGCAGGGTGCGAGATGGAGCAGTCAGAGAGGGCGAAGGAGCCTCCTGTGCAGACGCTGATCAAATATGGTGTTTGGCGATGTGGTGCACAGAAGGGTCGGCTGGAGATGTAGGCATCGGTCTGTGCCATTGAGAGAGATCAGAGGGTTTAATGTGTCATTCTGAAATAAGTGTTTATTTTTAAAATTCCATTTATTGTGAGACCATTCCCAACCTTGTGACACCCTCATATACTGACTGACAAAAATAGCCTGGTAAATTATTTTTTTTCCCTCTGCACAGTCAATTCACCAAGGTCACACAGGAACGAACCTCAACAATGTGGCTTTTTATCTACGTCTTCAGGTTTTCCTGTATTGTGATCAAAGCGGGGGGGGGGGCATGCATGGAGTGCCCTCCAACGAAGGCTGGGTGATTGGAAATGAAGGTGTGTTTAAATGTGTAAGCACCTTTCTTTCTTTCTTTTTTTTTTACTGAGCATCAAAGTTGAGCATCAACCCTTTGTTGAAAAGTTTCTCTGCTGTCAGCCTTAAAAAAGGAGAGAGAGGGTGTAATCAGGGAAAAATTAGGCACCTAAGGCCTGTCTACCTTCAAAGATCATGACACATCATGATCATCATCACATTGCTCTTGACAATATGATATGATGAGTTTATCACTGCCTTTTATCCAATTACGGCACAGTAGACACCAAGATTGGACTAGCCTTCTTTCTCTGAGGTTATTAAAGATGAATCTTCGTCCCAGATAAAACAGACTGACATATTCATAACTGTGATTGTGTGCTGAAGCTGCCTCTGTGACGGCAGACACTGAGGGGTTAAATGGAAGTGATGTATCAGAGTAAGTGAGTCAGCAAGTGGAGGCGCCTATCTCATTAACACTTTATTATGCTTCCAGTTGTATATTTATCACTGATTCAGTGAAGCTTTCAGTAGCATATTAGAGTTTGAGTCCCAGTAGTTTCTTGAATCTTCCTCTGCACCAATGAAATATCTATCTATTTAAGCCTAGTAAGGCTGAATCCCAATTCTCCTTTTTATCCCTTCGCCTTTCGTCCACCCCTTCCCCTTTGTCTATCCCCTGTGCTTGGAGTGGCAAGGGGAAGGCGTGTAAACATTCCCCTAAGAAATGGGGTACCACTAAAACAATGTAAAAGATCTTTTGTTGTGATGAACGTTAACCGAGCTAATCAATGCTAGCTAACAAGCATACTGGATTTACATGTAAAACTTTTGTTTATGAGCATGTACCTAATTACCATCCGTACCCCTTTGTTGCTAGTCTGCTCCCGGAATAGGAAACACTTTGTTTCACTGACCCATCCACAAACCTACCCACCCACCTGTCATTGGGGAAAGGAGTGAAATATTTGAATATACAGTCATGTTAAGGAAATAATATGATCGATGATGCTAGTGAAATTACTTTATCTGTACATTTATAGATTGGTCAAGTCAAAAATCACAGTTAATGCCAAAACATGTTTTTAACTCTTCAGTTCAAATCAGAAGTATAAACGGGCTCATATCTGTACAAGTCGATTGAAACTGTCCATTCAGTTTTTGTTCTCCTCTGGATGTCAAGAGGAGAGCTCATTTAATAAGGAAGCCCTGTGAGAATGTGGGCGGAGCATGACTGCACTGATACACGAAAGGTCAGTGGTAGCTACAATTGGCAGCTTGCCTGTCACTCTCTGTGGATGAAATGTTTGCATACTTTTCACACTTCAATTTAAATAAGATGAGACATTATGCTCTTGTGGAAATCAATTCAATATAACTATCATTTTTGAGTTCATATTCAATTCAACATAGTCCAGTAGGAGTTTGTGTTTTTAAAACCTTTTTGGAGAAAACTTTTGAAGTTGAATTTTTTTTGTTTTTGAAACAACAGTTTTGCAGTCCAACCCCTTTTTTGGTCATTTTTTTCTTAAATGCATCTATACAGCTCGTCCACTACACACAGCTTTGGTTATTCATATTTCCCCCACTTTCTTCCTCTGCTCCCTATTTACCCCAACCCCCCCTTTCTCCATCATGCAATAATGACGCTCTCCACCAGCTCCCACTTCAACTGGATGTCAGCATTCATCACATCAACCAGGAACAACTCAGCACTCCCTCTAACATGTATTAGAAAGCGAAATGCAGCCACTATGTAATTTCCCTCCAACTTTAGATTGAAAAAAGAAGAATCCTCTGATAAGAAATCCAAGTCCTCTGACAAACTCAAATAAAAGATATCAAATCAGCATTTTCTGGATCCACTTCAAGGAGGTAATCACATACTCTCAACTTTTCTTTGGAGCTGGAAATTCTGATATCGAACCTTCCCCCACGTTTGACAGAGTATATTTGAAATAAACTACGGGGGGAAATAAAAGAAAATAATACATTATAAATATAATAATACATTATTGCTTTGGATTAAATATGTATCTCCATTATGTGATATTTCACTTCCTTCTCCTTCCCTCTCGTTCCCTGATTCCCGCACTGCAGCATCATATACTGTATCTCATATCCGATGCAGCTGCATCTATAATACAGTGTTGGTGACAAGGAGCCCGCTCGTGGCAGCAGTTAAAGTGAAGGAGCAGCGAGTTTTGCAGAGAATCTTTTTTTTTTACTTGCAAAGACTCTCAAAGAACATTTACCATGGAGGTTGAGCAATTTACTATTTAAAATATTGATTGACAGATTTGAATTCTATGATTAGAAAAACAAATTCCAAAATCAATTAAATGTATTAGTTTTGTCAGCCATCACCACATCATACTGCATTCTGGGATTTAAAGCTGCATATAACAACCCTTTTTCTTTCTAACAAAAGTATATTTAAAGTGTTTGTCGTCGTTGTTTCAATCAGCGAGGGAGTCTTGTACAAATCATCAGTGTTGAATATCCTTTTCCATCAATATTCGGTATATGTTCTGATTTGTAAGTGTACAGGTAGGACACATGGGAAGTTTTAGGACATTTAATTTTACTGTAAGGTCATAAGGTACAAGAGTACGTAAGATAAAGCACTCAGCAAAAATAATTGTGACACTCTGTGTGTGGAGGCTATGTGGAGAAGCGGGGGCGAGAAAACAACTCACTTTAACCTCAGAGCTGAACCACAACTGAAGGTGGGCGTGGCCATCTGCCGCAACTAATATAAGATCAATCGTTGTCTGAAATCCAACAGGTAGACCCTCACCCACGGTGTTCAGCGCTCCTAAGATTGGGCTCACCTACATCATTGAAGAGCAGTGCAAATGCAGATTCCCAATGACAGTTTTCCTAGATTTAGATGTTGAAATAATACAAGCAGCTGGCAATGTATTGAGTTTTTCTATAACTGCACTAGTGGTACTAATCAAATGGAGACTATCATAGCCCCAAGTTAATGGAGATCATATTGACCTTCTGCTTTTGAAGTCTGAAAGAAAAAAAAATATGATTTGAGAGTTTCTCACACAAAAGAAAGCAAGAAGAATGAACTCCTCATTTCCTACAAAAGATTATTGAACCCAGTGAAAAAAAATAAAAAAATGTTTTTTTCAATGGTGTGCCAGAGTAGTCAAGCAGACATTTCACATAAAAATGGTCAATTTTATTCTTCTATCTTCTATATTCATGTAGTTGTTGAATTGAATCCATTTTTCTCCTGCTGAGCTACAATATATATTCATCCAGCATTTTTTGAATCACTTTACATCCAGAAGCTCCATCTCACCGATGTTGCATCGTACGTGCTGTACATATAAGACTGTGGCAGAATTAGCCCCAAATAAGTGGATGTCTACAGTGTAGAGGCTGTCCATACAAATGAAGCATATTTTATCAAGCACAGACATGAATCTATGATGATTCTGACCCTGATAGGCCTTGAGTGAGCTCTCAAATTGAGTTGTCTCTGGACCCTCTAGCTGCCAATATCAAACATGTCTCCAGGAACCTTGGTGTTCTATTTGATTGTAACCTGACCTCGGAGAAGCATGTTAGCAGGCTGGTCCAGACATACCACCTCAGGAATCTTTCCAGGATAAGGTCCATGTTGAGTTTCAAAGATTGTGAAATCATTGTTCATGCCTTTATTTCATTTCTTTTTCATCCTTTATTTTATTTCATTTTCTACCAGAGTCCTGGCAAGGAGAGGGGAGCACATCACTCTCAGCCTCTCTCTATTGGGTGCCAGATAGTTTCAGAATAGACTTCAAACTTTTATTGGCAACTTTCAAGGCACTTCATGGTCTTGCCCCAAATTTCATTTTAACCCCTGTGCCTGCACGCTGCTCGAGGTCCTCCAGCAGCATTCCTGCTCCTCCCTAAACGCAGAACACGTGCTGTGAGGGGCTTATCTTCCATGGGGAGACATATTTTGCGCGACTGTCAGGACACTCGCTGATCAGTCTGTGCCACCCCTGAAATGGTGGATTGTCAGGACACTCCCCGATCACTCGCCGTACCCCTGACATTATTATTATTATTATTATTATTATTATTATTATTATTGTTATCATCATCATCATCATCATCATTATTATAATCATCATTATCATCATCATCAGTAGTAGTAGTAGCAGTAGTATGTAGTAGTACTAGTATTTCCCTGCCTTCTGCATCTCACTCTCCCTCTTTCCCCTCTTTGAGTCCATGTAACATAACTGCTCCTGTTGTTTGTTTTATGGCATTATGTATGTATGTTTGTATGTACAGCCATGTAAAGCACTTTGTAATCATGTTTTGATATATAATAAATCGTATTATTATTATTATTATTATTATTATTATTATTATTATTATTATTATTATTGTTGTTGTTATAGTAAAATGTTGGCGACAGAAAAGCATTCCCTCATGCTTTCTGCTCCATAACATTACTCTTCTATCATCTTCATCCTGATGTATCAGCAGGTTTTCACAATATTTCCTGACTTCATTTTCAAGTAATAGGCAGTGAGCGTGACATGTGAGATGAGTGTGCACATATTCAGCATCACAGGGAAATCTGCTAACCTCTTTTTTCCCCCCTTCTTCTACTTCTTTTCTGTTTTTTTTTACCCTTTATTAAACGTATCTGCTAAGCATGGATGAGCAGCCCCTGGCACATCCCTGAGGATATCCTGGAGCAAATGCAAGCTCAGTAAAATATATTTTGAAGCTGCGAGTTCTTAGAAAAACACCAAGTCCCAGCTCCATTTAGTGATTGCTGCCTTAATAACAAAAACGCTCAAAACGGAATGTAATCCTCGACTCTTCCAAGAGCGGTTTGGTTTGTACCAGAGTGTGGCAAGCAGGTAGTGTCTTACATATTGTAGCCTTGTGTTTTCAACATGAGTCTAAGCGATGCCTCAAGATGAAAAGAGCTCAAATGCCTCCTCAAGAGTGCTTTTATTTGTCCTGTAATGAGCTGATCGCCGGCGGGTAGCGGTTGTCTCCTGCTGCGTCTCATTCTGTATTGATGGTTTCCCTTTCAAACACACCTCATCCAGCCCCCGAGGCGAGCATCGCCGGGGTTACCATGTGCCTCGGTAGTTTGACCCGACACTAACTCTAATCTTTAGACGCAGCAAGCAAAGAGGTGGAGATCCACTTTCAAAAGGAGGAAAACAAGGATGGGTTGTGTTCCCGGAATATGACATATGTTTGAAAATGGGATCCCGTTATGCTGATACGCCCCTTCCTGAGGCTTTCAGAGATTCAGCTGACAACCCACAGCAGGTGACCGCCGATTAATCTCTCCACCGCGCTGACATTCAAGCGACACTGTGGCGGAGGAATCCCTCAGATGGATATTGCTAGGTGGGGAGCGTGAATCGGCGAGAAGAAAAGGCGGCGAACACTAATATTGCATCCGCCTGGGATCTGTTCTTTGCTGCTCAGCTCTGTTCAGATCAGCAGGACTGTCTGCGTTCTCACAGGAAGGTTTCACGCTTGTGTGGCCAGCTAGAAAACACAAGAGGTAAAGAAAATATAAGGAAAAAAAATAGCTGTTCAACCAAAACAAACTTGATCCTCCCATTGTCTCTCATACTCATCTGATCTGTGTGGCAAATATTCAGCACTAAATCTTTGGGCCCAAATTATGACTAATTTATTTTTCCCACCACGTTAATCAGAGCGACGCAACATTTAACACGGATCAGTCCAGAATACAAAGTAGAAACCCGAGGCGTGCGCTTGACACTGCAGGTCGATCTGATTTTGATGATCGATCCGTTGGCCATACTTGGGCGACTTGGCCATTAGTAAAGAACACCACATTTTTCTCCCTGTTTTTTCCTTTATGTTGGTTCTATGTGGCGGCTCAGGGTGGGAGTAATTAACAAAGGTGTATTAGTCTAATGAGTTCCCTCACTGAATCTCTTGAAATAAATTGAGTCTGTTCCTTCTGAGGTATGTTTGGAGTTCATCTTGTTGGAGGTGGTGGGAGTGCTTATTGATTATCTCCCGCTGTCTCTGTCAAGTCTTGAGAAAGCCCCCGTCTAGGAACTCTGTGGCACCCGCCCTCCTCTGTACAGGTTCAAAAGAAACAAGAGATTTGAAGTTGCTTTCAAATCAGCGACATCAATAAATATTCCAAGGTCAGGAGTTTATTCATGTTCGAGTTACCTTTAAATGACTTCGGAATTTGACTAAAGATGGACATGTAGAGATCTTAGAGTTATCTGTAGGAATTAGAATAAAAACAAATATATATAAGAAATGGTCTTTCAACAACTCGCAAGGCATCAAGGTGGGTTTAAGAGCACCCACATGTGACTGCTTCACAGAAGCTAAATCCCTGAAACTCCTCATTTTAATCTCAGTTAGACTTGATCACGCTTTTTAGAGTGGAGGTGAAACTTCTAGTCCAGTTGAGACCTTTTTTGTGAGGTGTCAACCACTCAACAGAGGTCTTGTTGGGATCAGGGAGTAGTGTAATTTCCAAGACCACCTTTTAAAGGTCTTGTTCTCATCTCAGAATAGAAGGTATTTTTACTCAATATTTTCCCATCTTGGATTTTTAATCCAGAGCAGTGGAGACCACCTCTGGCAGGCTTTTAGACTGTGCCTTGCTTTCCCCAACAACCAATCACTTCCAATCATTGATTTCTTTCCCCCAAGTTGCAGTCTCTGTCTTCTCATTAATTGTGTTCATTTGATTACAGTCGACTTAGTAGCCACATTCACCTGCCAAATCCACATCTGATTTTGCTACAGAAACAAACCCCCTCAAATGCTCAAAATGAGTGGAAATAGCTGCCTATAGTAACAACTGGCAGTAATATGTCTTTAAGACTTCTCCAGGGTCTGATGTCGTCACGTGTGCCTTCCCTTCTTTTCTCTCTCTTTTCTTGCCGTCAAACACATGCGAGACGTGTATTCCATCCTGTCTCTTTTTTTATTATTATTTTTCTTGTGTGTGATAGAGAGTCTGTGCCCAATAAACACTGAGCCCAATTTTTCAGTTTCGCTATCTTCTTTTTTTAATGTACTTCCTCCTCCTCCCAACTAACACAGAGGTTCACAGACTTGAAGAGTCACACTATGGACCAAGCAACATGGACTCACGTATTTGAAAAAATAAGAAATAGAAAATAAGAATAAGAAATAAGAAATAAAATACCTTTGTTGATTTGTTGCATTGTGCTGCTTCAGTCAAAATAATGGAGAGGCTTTTTTGTTACTGTCAAATTAGACTAAATTAGAAATAGAAAGCTGTCTTTCTGTTCTGTTTTGCAATCATCTTTCTTTAATATATACCAGGGGTTACCACCACGGGGGGACCATGTCGCCCCCAAGGACCACATCGCCTATGGGCCTATTTTAAAAATAGCACAACTGTTTGAGCTGCATCTAAAATTTAGTTTTATTGTGTTGCTGTTTATTTTTTAATCACGTTTGTATTTATATAGATTTGGAAATGACAATATCTTTAAAAAAGCATTAAAAATATATCAATTATACATGAAGGTTTAGATATTCTCTTCTTCAGTCCTTCTTCAAGGGTCAAAGCAAACTTGTTATTTCAGAGGAGTGTATCAAACTGCTGGCCCTTCATATGACTCAGTACCTATGAGGTGGCCCTCAGTGTCAAAAAGGTTGGTGACGCCTGATATGTACGGTCTTGATTTCGTCTTGGTCTCGTCTTCCCGGTGACTGTCTTGCCTCCTTCATGGTGGGCTGTGCTCTTGATAAAGTCTTGGTTTGTGCCATCTTCACTACAACACTACGCAGGTTGACTTTGATGGTGGGGTCATGTTTATGATAAGAATAAGAACCTGGGAAGTTTTGTAAGTTGCGCTTGAATGGCAATATGTTGTGGCAGACACATCTATGTACGACCTTCAGTAGATGAAATATTCAATTTTTGACTGTCGTTACCTGAGAGCAGGTGACTGTAGCTGCAGCCAGAGTGTCCGCTGCGGCCGTCTCTGTCTTTACAAGAGGGAAATTCGTCCTTGTTTTTGGTCAGAAGCAGGATTATATGTCAGATACTTAAATCTTAAAAGCTCCTGAGTGCGACAGTTGCTCTGCACCGATGCACCTGTCGGCTCGTACTGTTTATTGACAGATTTTTGCACGGTAGTTATTTAACTTTTAGTGTCGCATTCACTTTACTCATGTTTTTATCAATCAAGAGTTGACAGCGAGACACTATTTTGTTGTTTAAATGAAAAAGACAAGTAAAGAGCAATCTGAATGTGGATGTGAGTTCATTTTTGTCACTTTTTACTGTTTCACTTACCCCTGGCCAGTTACTTTCTGAGAAATATTACAAATTCTCTTCCCTCACACCTTCCACCTGTCATTTTTCTCAAGTAACCTCCTTCTATCTCTCAGCTGCCCGCTTGACCTATTGGCCTAAGTTGCCTGCATGAGCTATTCCGCTCCGGTATCAAGACTATCCATGTTGTTTCTCTCGGCCTGTTTATCTGCATTTGGCTTCTTTCCAATGCTATTTCATAGTGCCCCCTCCACCCCAACCGTGACATGAATACATTTTACAATTCAAGGTGGCTCAACTGCAACTCTCAAGAGCAAATTTAATGTAATTAAAAAAAATAAAACCTATATATTTATCATTAGTGCTTGGAAACCTTATGTCTTCAATGCCTCCCTGTTTCCCGAAAGTAATCAGCAAGTATAACTTCCAAACAAAATCTGAGCCAAACAAAGAAGACCCCCCTCATATGTCACCTAATTGTTCATTAATTATATCATAAATCACTGTGACAATGACAGCTAGTCCCAATTACAAATGTCACGGTTGGCCTGGCCCTCTATCAAGCTTCATTGTCCCTGGAAACCATATTGTGCACAAATCACCTTGTTTACTTAATGCCAGACCCATTGGTGATGTAGGATGCTTCTTTTTGTATATACCTGTTGCAGTGTTTGCACAGATATTCAAAATGCATTTTTCAATTACAAAAATATAGCCATGGATGTGAAAAGTGGTTTTAATTACCACAGATGGAGAAAAGTTTATTTTTGGTTTATTTTGGATGTCCATGGTGAAAACATCTTTCACTCAAACAGGAGTTATAATGGAATTTTTTGTTTTGTTTTGTCTTGCTTAGGTGAGTTGGTAATTAAGATGTATGAATAATGATGATATTATTGCACATTTTAATCAGCAACATTTTTTTATTAAAAGTAAGTTCAAACGTGCGAACATTCCATTGGAAATAGAACAATAAAAGAATAATTGCAGCAGTGTAATTGTAAGCCGACTCTTGCTAATACATAGGGGGACAGTGTGCAGTCAGAGCAGAATAATAGCATCTTGCAAAACAAGCCTCGGACAGCCCATAAAATCGGACTTTGTTCAGATCAAATTCCCAGAACAGCCAAACATTAGTTGATTTTTCTGTTCCGCAACATTAATTACAATTTTGTTGATGCGATTTATTCGGGAGGCTTAATCAGGCAATTTTGCAAGTTCACATTCTTTTCTCCCGATGGAGTGCCATAATGCGCAGGTGAGCATGGTTCGGGGTGAAGGAGCAAGGCCCGCTGAGATCCTAGTTGGCCTTTGAACCCGGGGGGGGGGGGATTCACTCAATAACAACCTGGCCCAGCTGTGACTCTCCCTGGTGGCTTTCCCTCTTCCCCTCCACACTTGCAGGTCTGAATGCCGCCTGCAACAGCAATTTCGCATAATATTTGAATGCCTTTAAAAGGAGCCCTTCAAAGCAGCGCAGGCATAGCAACAGGGAATAGAACAAATAGCAGATGGTGTCGAAACTCTGTATTCACATCAGGGGGTAATGCAAATGTTCATCTTTCATTAATGCTGAGGACAGTAATTTGATAATAGCAGAATATGTTTCGCATATTTTCCTCCCTGTGTCCCACTCTGCACTGTGAACTGCATAAGGCCTAGACTCGTGTGTGTAGATTTATACTTGTAGCGCTTGATAGAAAGAGGTCAATCATTATGAATTCAGAGAAGGAGGGGTATGCTATAGCTGCAGTGGTTATTATCTGCCGTATACTCCACAGAGATGAATAGATGGGCTACAAATAAGTATCAGGCTGCAAACAGACAAATCAATTTATTAGCAGAAGTAATTGATGGGGCCTCAGCACTTGACAAGGATCACATAGTAATTTTCATTGCAGCCGCTGCTGCCACCGCTGTCGTTCCTTACGTAGTTAGTCATACGGCATACCATTAAATTATTCTAATTCTCAGGTGTCAGTTGTTGGATATTTTACTTGCGGGAACTGTGGCAAACTCAATTAAAGTTTTCTATACAGGACAAACACAGCCTCTTTACTGTTTTCCCAACTGTGATTCAAAGCAGTTAATCCAATTGTTTATCAACTCTCCATTTCGCTTCATTATTACCAAACAGGATTTTTCTTTACTTGCCTTTTTGTTTTTAACTTGAATAATTAATGGATGTTTTGTTTTGTTTTTTGTTTGGGGGTGGGGGGGTGGGGTGGGGGGTGGGGGGCAAGAAAAATGGCTTTAAAAAGTTCTGCGAGTGTCGGTGGTAGTCATTTGTCCATATGGAGGTCAGTTTTAAGACACCAATCGCCTCACCCTGGGTCTCTGATATCTAATCAATAAATAATCTGCAACTGGATCTGCACTACCAATCCCCCATCCATCACTCACTGATCTCCATTTGTATCATTCTGGAATTTAAAGGCAACCGACTGCATACTAAACGAGACCGCAGAGGTGAAATTTCCTCTCAAATCCGCGTACTGTGTGCTTTCTTGGATTCATTATGTGCTGTCATTTCTGGAAGGCTGATTGTCTATCTCTGATATTGCACCATGTGAAATATCTGTGCTGCCACTTTTTGTTGCCACAACAAAAAACAAGTGGCAGCACAGATAGAGGAAAACCACACTCACGGCAAAACGCCCCGCCCTTTTTTTTTTTGCCTTGTCTTTGTTCTGCATCATCCGCTTGACCTTATCTGTGTTTTTGCCAAATGGACAAAGAAACAACATAGCCATCCATCCTGTCACCAAGTGCCACACGTAATTGGACTGTTCTGACAGCTGGAGATTGAGCAACAGAGAAAGTTGATCTTATTTGGTTTATTGTCTTCCTTCTCACACTTTGTTATCACTTGTTCTCCCTCTTCTCTTTTCAAACCAATCTACTTTGTCCTCTCTCATTGCCTTTAGCCCTCCATCTAATCCCTGCCTTTTTCTCTCCTGCTCCCATCATCCAACTGTACAAAGGACCATGTTGCTAGTTGGAGCTACAGAGAGAGAGGCAGGATTTGGAGGTCATTTCACAAACGTGGTTGCTAATTAACTGAGATGGAATTAATAATTTCTAAAGGGAGATGGTGTGGACACACGGTTCAGGCCCCCATTTTGGCTTTAATCTTCTTTTCATATGGTCTGGTGTTGCTTCCATTCCCGAAGTGCTCCACAAGCACTTGATCATTCCCATTTCCATGGACACGCACACCTCTCCAGATTAGCATATTTCAAACAGTGGGCTTCTGTTGGGCAAATCCACAACATTTTCTCATTCCTGAGATGACATTTAATTCCCCCTGCACCAATTCCACTCTATCAGTTTTCACCATTTATTACCCTTTCTGACCCTAAGTGCGAGGTCCTCCGACGATCAATATTCTCCAGCATGTTGAGAAGCACGAAAAACAAGTATGAACATCCTGTGATTGCTTGTGTGTGAATGCTACAACAAAAATCCTTATACTGGCATTTTTGCATATTTTATGAACAAAAAATTGCACTCACACTACATTCATCAAACACTCGAATGTGTTTCTACTAGAAGTCCATTCATTGCAAATTTCACAAGACCCATACTGTGTGGAGGCTGTGATTCTATAACAACCTCACACTTTTTGAGTTCAAATCATCCATTCATCCATTGCAATAAGGTCAGAAAGCTTTCCAACCGGTTGCATTGGGAAGCTGTCTGAAAATCCAGAAACCTCACTACCCTAATTAGTAACCAAATTACAATCAAATGGCCAGCCATGTGGTCCTGTTACTTCCAGGTTGCTGTGAAAACGTCTCTTTGAGGTGAGGAACCTTTTGCATCTTTGACTACGAGGTGCCTCCAATGTTTTCCATTTCTTAGGGCCCTCTCCTCACCAAACAATACGTACTCACTAACGATCACATTGGGATGTTTTTCTTGCAGTTTGGCGGCTGCCTTCTGGATCTCTTCACACTGTAGTTGCCGTTGTAAAAAGATTATCTGTGTGTTTTCCCTGTGCTTGCAACTAGTTCACATCTCTACTGAGGAATGATTGGGGTGTTTGGTAAAAACTCTCTTGAGAATTTTCTCTATTTTTTCTCTAGTCTTTTCAGAAGTCCTCTTACCAAAATTGGAATGGAGTTTTCTTTGTGTCTTCCAGTATGTTTTGACTCAAAAGTTTCTCAGAAGTGCAGCTGACTTTGCAGTGCGGCGTCAGTCCTGACCTCCAAACATCCTGCTTGTTTTCCTGAATGCAGTCAGGTTTCCACAGACAAAGGCCAGCGAATGTTCACTCAGTGGATCTTCAAACATGATTTGCAGGACAACAGGGCATTTTTCTTCACAGAGTAAGAAGGATTTTTGGCACATACATTTTCAGCACTCTCTCCAGAGCAGGGAGCGTTGAGAGCCAGCGCATATTGCTGTGTCCTAAAATGTGATGGCACTCCAAAAAACTCATCACAGCTCCTCAGTCTTACTCTTGACCGTGAAAATATGAAAATAACGGCATTGTGAGCAAGAATTCAACATCAATCGGGAATCATATCCGAAGCTGTTCTGGTTCTGTAATGAGTCATGTGGATTTGATTGTCTTTCTTGTTCTGTTATTTTGCTTTCCAGTTTGTTTTTGACAAACAGTTAAAGGGATAGTCCACATTTTATTTCCTGTCGGGGTGTATCAGATTCTTATAACCCCTAAGGATGTTATCTACACTATCAGCTCTCTGCTCTCCTCCAGTTTGAGGTAGCAGCACTTTATTGTGAACAGAAACAGGGCCAACACCTTGAAGCAGACGAGGGACAGTTTTAGAGCGGGGTTTGATGCTCTAGAAGTGGTCCCTTCTTAAACCAATATATCCGTTAGATCCTAGGACATATAGAAACATTTCTCAGCGCATCATATGTTTTGAAAATAGCCGTTTTATTTGGCACTAACTATAGAACTTGCGTACCAATGTGCAAAAGTTTGGTTACGAGGAACGTATATACCCCCACTTGAAGAAAAAAAAGTGGGCTATTCCTTTAAAAATAAGGACTTTTTTAAGAACAGCTCCACTTGTGGACATATCACCAACAGGAACTAACTGGCGCTTAATCTACTTGAGTGATACTCAAAGTGGGTCAAAAGCATGGATGCATGCAAAAAAACACCTGGTATATCTACAGCTTGTCCTATTAAATCACCTACCACACGAAATTGGTTCTTTTTTAGATAATAGTTACAATCATAGAGAATGTAATTGTCTTCCAGTCAAGTGCATAATAGAGGTGCAAGAGTGAGCATGGATTGCTGATGCATAGTGTAACATTATATAGGTCTCCAGAGACGATTTGAATGCAGCTTTCAAAAGTTAGATCATCCAAATGATGTAATGGAATAAAGCAGTAAAAAATATTCTGCTGTATAGATTTACCCTTGGAGTGGTATGTATGGGCAGAGATAACCCACAGCTGATGCATTTAATTGAAATTCCAATTCTTCCATCAATGTGCGTTTGTGTGAGAGACAATGCATACGAAGTAGAAAAAGCAGAGGTGTCTCATTACAGGTGATGATATTGCAGCCTAGACTGATGCCATAGTTCTGCCTCTGCTGGGGAATCAATGACATGGTTGCTGGTACGAATCAGGCTCACAACTGTCAAGAAACCGAAGTGCCAGCTCGGTTGGTTATAAGACAGGCGGATAGATTGTCTTCAACAAAATTAAACAACAATGGCATGATAGATACGTAGGGAATGTTTATTTTTGTATTTGCGTGTGTGAGAGAAAGTCGAAATGAAAAAAGAACTTGAGAGTCGAGCTTTTATGAGTTTCTGCAGGATGATGGAAAAGCACATAAGTAGTCGACGGTTTAGAGAGGAATGCAAAGAGTCTGCAATTTCATAAATTAAAATAAGGACATTTTTCATTCTTCTGGCATTGACTTTACAGAAAATCAAGGGGAAGCAATTCCCATCATCACCCTCATCAAACCTAAAGTGATCAGTCATTGTTTGGATATTTGTTAGATATTTTTCTTTTTTCCGCATAAAAGCCAATTCAGGGCAACTCATCATTTGCGTCTCATTCATCTAGAGAAAGAAACTCCAAGAACAAGAATCAATATTAGATTTCAATATGTTTAAGCTGAACTTTAAAAAAGTCTTCCTCCTTTAACACAACTGCTCACACTGTTTGGGATCGTTCTTAACTGCTTAAAGAAGAAAAGGTTTCTGTTGTTATTCTAAGGAATCCTTCTCTCCCTTCGCTTCACCATAGGCCAAATTTAATTAGTGCCATCAGCAAGGTAATTCAGAGCGGAATGTGGAGCATAAATTACAGCGCGTGAGAAGCCTGACAATGCTGACTAGGCTGAGTATCCCAGCAAGATGCTGTCGGATGTCCTAATTATGCAGTCATTTTTACTTTTATACATTTTTTGGGCACATTTACCTGAATAGCAATATTATTACAGTTTCCTGAAATTGCCGTTTTTGGTGGTCAGCGCTGCAGAAACAATATTACAACACTTGGCTGTGACAGTGGCAGCTAGGGTGTTAGACATCTTTTTGGCGACACCCACCACACGGCTTCAAAGACGCTTGTTTCATATATCAAACGGCTTCACTCTTGAATTAAAATGGCCTTGTAAGCACTCGCACAAAAAAGCACCTTCAACTCATTGGTGACAGTGACGCTGCTGAGGTTGAACGCAACACTACATCGATGGAACAGCTGTTTTCCTCCAAATACATCCCATCATCCGTCCTGCACTTCACACTGATTCGCGACGATGATGGATAGTATGCGTCTTACTGCGTCTCCGAGGGTGAATCAAACTGAGCACACACACCGGAATAACGCAGGGAAAAGGGTGGGGTGGGGGATTCACTGGTTTGTGACTGTCAAATAATGTGCCAAATGTCTCTGTGTACCTTCTTGTCACCAAGGAGGAAGATGCTGCTGAGGAGAATGTGCTACATCATCAGATATTACAAATGTAAATATAATGGAGAAACAATGGGGACCTCCATGAGCAGCAAGTGGAGCCAATTAGTGAGTGTGAGGCTTTCACTCACAAAAGATAAATGCATAAATAACATTTAAGAGACATTTTAAAGGTTCACTATATCTGCTGCCATGCCATCCCCTCCATCCTTGGATGCCGCGCGACTGTGCTTTAATAAACATCCCCTGTTAGTTTGTATTAAATTCGACGGCTGTTTTTGAAACCACGAGCTAGACGGTCATGAATAATGCTGCCTAGTGTGTTTATCTAAAGAAAAAGCTGCTGAGGGTTGTACTATAAGCACAAGTCTCTGCCAACAGGGCTTTAAGTTTTAGGGGAATTAAGGGAGTTACGGGAGGGAGTTGTGCAAAAACCACTTGCAGGTATTGAACAATTTATGCCAAGTAAAGCCGAAAAGTTTCTGAATGAGGAGACAAGAAGTTATGCATTGTGCAGTTATGAAAATCTACAGGGATGAATCCTAATCTTTTATCCAGTCGTCGGTAAAGTACCAAGGCTGTCTGATAATTAATATGGATGAGTAAGAAGAGGACACTTTTGTCTGTATGAAGGGGCATCACAGACAAAATTGAGAAGGAAACTGCATGTTTGGATGATGTCATTGACCAACATCCCAGCTGATTGTCATTAAGGGGCATGAACATGAAAGAGCATGAAGGAGACAAAACTACATCACATTTAGTATTTATACTGCGTTATTGTTCAATGCTACTCAATTAGCAGCAGTTGCGACCGAACGATTCTCCACTAATGCAGATGCTGAGTTTAGAGGGCAGAACGCGCAGCACAAACACGCAATCTGGTTATAGAAAGTGAATGCTTTGATATCGGTCCCCACGGGCAGCGAGCGGGCTGTGTAAGTCCTAACAGAAGACTGGTACTGCGGGGTCAGAGCTACGCTGGGAAACAACACCCGCTGAATACATTTGAAAAACCCCCATCCTTTGATATTCAGATCAGCCAGCGTTCAGCTGCAGAGACCGCTTGCTGTCCCCCGTCAGGAGTACATTTATGAAAATACATGTTGACTTTTTGCTCTAACTAAAAGCATGCAGAGATGTTGCTCATCAGCAGCTATTCTTACTTAACGGTTGTAAGTGCATTTTAATGAGACTCATACAAATAATATGAATATGAAGAGGATTTCTTTTTTCAAATGGGGGGGGAGGGACAAACACCAGTCAACTGGTGTTTGTAAAGCTATGAATTTGTTAAAGAGAATGGGGAGCATATGAACCGGCTTATAAGGAAAAAAAGCATACATTTTTTTTGTCTATGCCCTGAACAATTATCTTACTTAAAGATAAAATACAATAGACCAGACAAAACATTCTGCACTCAATCATCAATTATACGACTACCCATCCCATTTCAAGATTTAATCTTTGCACATAATTAATTTTTCCACTAAAGCAATAATATTGTAACCTTAAGGTTATACAGGTTTTGTCCTCTATTTAATCACCTGATAAAACACCAGTGGTTTTAATTATTGATAATTAACCTTATGAAATGTGATTCTTGCATCCACTCTCTTTTCCTCTCTCTGCTCTTGCTTTTCATTAACATTTTCCTTTTCAAATTGGGTTGTGCTCTCAGTTAGCATATTTTCATATTGTCTATGAAAACTGTATATAATTTATGTCTGGATGAAATAAATGAACACGGTGTGGAAGTGCCTGTAACCTGCATTGCCTTTGATGGACGGAAGGGGTCGACGCATGTTTGCAAAGAACTGATTATGTAGAAGCAGATGAAAAAATTAGGCTTTTCTAAAAATCTTAAATTCTTAAGTCAATGATTACTAAGAGAGTAAGGGTACACATGAGTGCTGCTACCCTGGTAAATCAAACCCCTGGTTGTTCCTCACAGGCCCTACAGCCAAACATAAAATAGCAAAATGGCCTTGCAATATAAGTCTGGAGACCAGTGGGTGATGTCACCATTTGTCCCTCCACTCCCAGTCTCCATGTTTGAGACTATATATTTGAACATTACCTCTGTTTAATCCTCTGATAACGGAGCAAGCCAGATGACCCCAAACCTTATCAAGGGCACTTAATTCAATCATCAAATAAATGTCCTGGCCATGAGCTCATACAGTCAAACATAGCCACATAATCAGATCCATCTTGTATCGAGCTGAGAGGTAACCTCAGCCACGTGGCGGCTGTGCCTCCGCATACAGTCCAGTAATGTCGCCTCCTATCAGCTCTGTCATGTCCCACCTCTCATGTTCCCGGTCTAATTTCCATTGTGTGACACTGCTGCCCTCTACTTGAAAGACACAATGTGGAGATGTTACTCCGTCCTCCCCTGAAGATAAGAGCCTCGCTGCAGCCACTGGATCCCTCGTCCCTCATCAGCAACAAGTCGCCTGTGTCATCCATGCACCGGCAGAGACTGGGATTTGACTGACAGCCATGTTCACACACTCATGCATATGCACACAAAATACGCAATGTGGGCATACAAGCGCACATGCACAGGCAGGCAAAGTACACACATTCAAATACTACTGCATTTGGTCAGCTACACACCCAAGTGTCCACTCTGGAGCACACATGCATGTTTCACACTCTGAATTGTCTCTCCCCTCGCGTGTAATATCGGGCGTGCCAAATTTCAAAGCAAAGTGATCAGACCTCCAGGGCTCATCAGCTGGCTCAGTGCCTCTTCATACACCCTCAGCTGCTGTGGCCGGCATAGGTTTGTGATTGCCTTGACAGCTTTATTAAAAAAAAGAGAAGGTGATTGCTTTCTGTTCCATTCCCATAGCATGCATGACTAACCAGGCTCAGCAGTCAGTGGGAGGAACCCACTTGAGCTCCATTCCATTGGGTTTGTGTCAGTTTTAATACAAAGCTTTCATGTAAGGAGAGCTCCTGCTTTCACCAGCGTTCCCCGAGCTCAGATTGTTAACAGAGAGATTCAATTCGAGTCAAGTTTTATTTATATAGTTCAATATCAAAAATCACAGATTTGCTCCAAGGGGCTTTGCAGTCTTGATAGCACGCTTTCCTTAAAGCTGTCATTTGAAGAAGGAAAGTGTTCACCAAGTTTATGTGAAGAACTTCAATAATCCAATGCAGATGGTCATTTATCAGATTATTTCTCCTGTAATTTCTACAATGAGGCTATAATTTTAAAACTGATTTTTATGAGATGCACTGCTGACATGTATTCAATTGTTTTGCTGGTGCATTGTGGGCGACCACTTCACTGGGAGTTCATACCTCATAACTGGCTGTTCACAACCAAATGAGATAAAGTCTGAAGTTCTCCTCCAGATTATACAAGACTGTCCCTGTTTTTTTTATCTTTAAAAAAAAATCATATAAATCTGGGCTTTTCTGTCTGTTTATCTACAACATCCATTTTAGGAATATATTTTGATGGCAGAACTTTCAATTAGCATCAGAATAGCTAATGCTAATGCTGGTTACAGATGTATTTTCAACCTGCACAATAATTGATAACTGATTTTGCATGCAAGGCTGATGCTCATTACTGCATCTGCCCCGATTATTATCATAACCTGCAGTGCAATAAAGTTCAAATAAAACGTCTTGGTTATGGTTAGCCAGTCAGAATGTCTATTTGTGATACTCTGATACTTGTCAGTTAGCTTTTATTTCCTATTTCATTAGTAAGGACATTTTTTACTTTGTCCTGCCGCTAATGACAGGATAGGGTCTTTGCTGAATGCTGCAATTTACCAGCAAATGTGCTCCGGAAATGTTAGAT
>CAESWR010000840.1:293185-322764 GCA_903171835.1 Mullus surmuletus
TTGTGTGAGTGTGTGTGTGTGCAAGTTTGAGAAAGCGCCTTGTGCACTTGCTGTGATAATATCAGGAAGAGAAAGTTATTATGTAAACAGAAACATTTAACACATACTTTCCGCTAATTATAGCTGCCGACGTAGCCAATAACAACATCCTGCAGAACGGCACAACGAGACACACTTGAACTTCTGTGTTTGAACAACGACACCCTGTGTTGCCTCATCTAGATTTATTGATGTTAACCGTACGTTCATTTCAGCCACATTTTATTTAGTTGACCGCGTGCAAAGGGCCGGGCCGTCTGAGTATGGTTATTGTTTCCTGATGTAAATTTGTCTGCACCGAACAAACAGTCTAATGTTCATATGTGGACGTTTAAGTGACATTTTGAGAGGAGAAAAAAAGGGCCTCCATTTGAAGTCTTTCTTTACATACACCACACACACACAAACATAAAATAAATCTCTTATTGAAAGTGGGGAGCTGCAGCCTTTCACTAAATTAAGAAACCTTATGAAACCTGCCCTCCTCATGTGTAAGAAATCACGTCAGAGCAGATGGCTGTTTCACTTTGTGGGAGCAGGATCTTTTTCTGGTTTCAACAGAAAAAAGAACCTTGGAACACATGTCATTCCCAAGTATATAAAGCTTTCGTTGGATTTTACATGTTTGCAGGATATGTACAGACGGTTCAGTAAACATTTTATTCAGTAATTGTGAGCAGAGAGTCCAAATGCCAGCAGCTGTACACAAAGTAGTCATTAACATTACATTAAAATTGATCAAATGATCCCAGCTCAACGCTGCAAAATTCCAAGCAAATTGGTTGGGAGGGCTGTTTATTCTAATCTGAAGACTGAATGTACACTGTCAACATCACGATTAAGACCGAAGGAGTCAGATAGAAATTGTCCTCCCAAGGATCCTCAAACACAAAAGGCCTGGAGTCAGCGATGTGACGTTCACACATCTACATTTAAATCCGATGTCTTTGATCTGTCAAATGTAATCATGCTGTGAAATTACCATCTTCAACTGTTGTCGGACACCATTAGCGGCACATTCCTCTCTGAAAATCAGCCAGAAGCACACGTCAAATGCCATATATTGATACATTATTATTTATTGCATGATCCAGAAGCGTCTGACTTTTACTTTCCCAAGGTTTCTTAGGTTCTTGAGTGTGATTTTGATTGCATGAGGTGCTCCTCACGTGCATAAATGTGGCATGTGGGCATGGAGCGACTGAGCGGTGAGGCAGCGAGTCACTAACCATTATGCAGGATGTCAAAAGCGGTTCATAGCAGCTAAGTGGAGTTGTCTTTTCTCCAGCAAGGTCAGAGATGTTGCTCAGAAAGTGCATTGAGAACAAAGTGAGCATGTGTGTGCCCTTCACGACCAAAACTAAACATAGACGATAAAGAGAATCCTTCAAGGCTGTTGCTGAACCATCATGCAGAGTGTATGTTTGTGTTTGTGTGTGTGTGTGTGCTGTGGTTTGGATCTGCTGAAAATAGTTTGGAAACTGCGCAACCATATCGATCATGTGACCTCAAGAGCACTCTGTCTAAAAATGTTGGTTTTGTGAGCTCATGTTCTGGGAAGATGTTTTGGGGGAAAACGGTCTTTGTCGTGCAAACTGAGGAATATTGATTTAGCTTTCATGGCAGTGTAACATCAACACACGCCAGTGTTGTAAGTGTAAGGGACAATCCAAAAACATATATGTGAAGAACTTAGTTGCATTCAACATCCAATTATCAGAAATCAAACATCTAATATGATTCTTTGATCATTTACCGTTTGATAATTTCAGTAAATCTAGTCAAATCATTACATGTATGAATAGATGCAATAATAATCAGCTATATCATGATTTATGTGTCAACAAAAAATATCGTAAAATTAGTTTAGATAGCTGTCGAAAATAGAATTCACAGCTCACATGAACACCAATGTGAACGTTGGCACCTCTATAACAGACAGGTGCAATGTGTCATTTGTAATGAATTATTGATATGATTTTGGATTAATTAATTTGGATAATTATATACAGATATGGGTATCCTTCTGACTTGTCCTTACGTTGTCCATAGCTTAACTCGATATATGATTCCCACATTTATAGGCAATTACACAGCTGCCCTAATCTCATCAGTCAGGGAGACAGTCAGAGAGACAGCTGTTGGAGTGTTTCGTTCTTATCTCCTGTGCTGGCTCCCCTTTCCCTGCCGTCTCACTCTCTCCTCCCCTCTCCTCCATCTTCCTCAGGCTGGGTGGCTGGCACACCCAGTGACAGCAAGTCCTTGGCTCCAACTTGCACTGTCTTCTCCTTTTCATAGCAGAGTGCTCGCCGACAATTATCAGAGCTGGTGTCTGCGCCGGCCTCTTGTTTTGACAATAGCCGTCCTTTCTCGGTGCCCTTCCTCCTCTCCTCCTTGCTCATGCCACGAGCGCTCGGTCAATTCGAGCCATCGGTCCCATGACCGCACTAGGACAAACAGCATCAGTGCGTTTGATGTAAATCCGTTTCCCAAGCGGTCAGGCCATTGAAATCAATACCAGCTCATTTCCATATCTAAGATTTGGCTTCTGTGGTGAAGCATTTGTGCTCCTGCAATTCTCTGATGATCTGAACAATTAAAATCATCAGCAAACATCTGACTGGTTTTGAATCTTAATGTCCATATATTTCTAGTAATAAAATGAAGTAGCTAACTGCACAAAAGGCAAAACGAACTTAACATGTGATTGATCGTTGTCATTATGTTGGTATGCCCCAACTGTTTTCACTCACCAGAATGTATGTTGCATTTGTTGATGTATTTGTAAAATACTTTTATCACTGCAGTGCAGCAGCTTCAAAGTGAATGCTGCTGTCCAGCTTCACACAAATGAGACCCACTGTCTTTTATCCAAAATACTAGAAATGATAATAGATAGCAGGAGGCTAGAGGAGGATCAATGCAGGTTGAAATTCAAACAAAGTGTTGAACACAAAATTTTAACAATGTCTTATATGAAATGAAAAATCCAAATATGGAGAAAATTCACTGAATTATTGGAAGCTTTTGGGCCCAAGCACAACAACAGTTACATTTCGATTGAAATTCCATGCAGCTATAAATATGTGAAACCTTGGAACCCAGGAAATATGCAAACATTTCCCCAAATTCTCACCCTGCGGACACACTGACATCGTTTTTGTGGGCCGAGCAAAATTTATTTCTGCGCCTGTTTTCTTTGCGTGACTGACAGTTCCTCTCGGTCCAAACCGACGTGTGGTTTCTCAGCCATGTTTATTTTGGATGACAGATGCAATCTGGCCCTGTATCAGCTGACGGGTCAATCTATATCTCATTACTCTATCCAAACAATATCATCTTGGCTGGGATTCACAAGGCATCATAATAAATTCAGTTCCAATAATATCATATGTGTCTGCTTTAGTCGAGCCCCCCTCTGTTCAAACAGCAGCAAATACAGCAGATCTGTTTTTTCTACTTTAAAAGGCATTTAATTGTATTTCACACCCTTATACGTTTACTCTTCATTTCCATCTCATCCTCTAGCCCCAAATCTTTCTCTCTCCTCTCTCTCTCTCTTTGCCATTATTCGCTTTGCTCGTGTGATTTACTTTCTATTAGGGGATTAAAAATCAATTATGCAGGAAGCCATGCGTAGGCGTGATTATAGCTGCGCATGACGGCACCATTCATCACAGGACCACTCATCTCTACAGCCGTTAGTTACACAACACACACCGGGACAGCCATCTTCTTACCATGAACTCTGCCCTTGCCTTTTTCACTTTGCACACAGAGTAGATACACCATACAGTAATATGATGAATGGATTTTTACAGTATTCCACAAGAAGAGGTATTGAAAATCTACACATGTATTCACTGCATAGACAATAAGATAAATAATAATTATGAAGTAAATTCATTAACATCCACTCCAGTTGACTCTAGCCAATTATAAAGATGACAAGACCAATTACTGAGAGAAAATAATGCCGTAATAGGCTTGAAAATGCCACAAAATAAAAGTGAAATAGCCTCAGGAAAGAGTTTTCAAATAAGAAATATTTTCCGGGGACTGTTGACTTAACCCTCCAACAGATGCACTGACTGATTGACAACAAAAGAGTTCAACCACCGGTTTACAGCGTTAAGCTGGAGAGTCTGCTGTGTCCTTCATCCATTCAGTTAATACAAGGGAACAAACACAGTCAACAGGCAGCCCGTTTCCGAGAAGCTCAGGTACTATCAGGTACTCAGGTACTACAGTAACGCAATCGGTTGTGTTATAAAATATGACTTGCTGTCTATTTTAATCATAATATGTGTTGATGTGGGGCTCTTCACCAGGGGTCAAGACTGCTTGTCTACACTGAGCTACGAAATGGGCAAAACAGGATTATGCTTCGGTCAGTTTTGAGTCAGTTTCACATTTTGTTTGAGACAGCCTTAATATTTCCAACTTTAAGATCTATAATGGACTTAACACTGTAGGTGTGGTAATTTTTGATCACTTGTAAAACCATTAGATGGACTCACAGGTATGTCAAATGTATTTCCAAAATGTATTAATACTGTTGTGATGCATTTGAGGGCTAAATTTGAAGCATTAATATTGAAGCCAATAATTTGGCTTTTTCACATGAAAATGGGCTGGTGTGATTTCAGTAATGGGTAGAAAACACTGGATGTGTATTCTACCCAAGCACAGTTCTGAACGCTTCGGGCCTTTCTCCATTGATTTCAGGACATTTCTTAGCAGTGCTAGCTGCTAACACGGAGATGGTGTTTGCAGGATCCAGCGTTTATTCTTCAACAGGCTGAGGTTTTTTTGGAGCGTTCATTTATGTTTTGCCAGCACATGGTTCTGAGCAGCGGTGTGCCAGGGAGAGAAACAAAACAAAAAAACATCAATGCTGGGTTGCAGACAGGACAAACAAGATGGTGAAAAAGCCATCTTTGTTGCAGGACTGAGTCTGAACGCCCCGGAGGCCCCAAGCACAGGAAAACAGAAGGACGGAACTGAACTAGGGCTCAGAAATTTCCTCTAGTTTAGGCGCTTCTATCATTCACTGACACAGCTACAGAGCATCTTCTGCCTCATCCCTCCAAGGTGCAACACAGAAAAACACATTTTCTTCACTCTCCCTTTCTGCGCCAACTGACTTCCCTCTGTTCAAATGGATCTTGGCTTTGCCACCTTGTAGAGCGCTGAAGGAGGAGGACTGCACAGCTCTGTGCTGGCCTAATAATCTCCCATGCCCCACTCTCTGTTGTATTCTAAAAATAGTGTGATTTGACTCACTGTTTTCTCTGGATGTGTTTCGGTGCATTCCACGGGAAACTTTCCCACAAAACAGTAAGCACAGCAGCGTTCATGGCTGTCTCTCCGTCGCTTTCATCTTCTAATTTCCTCTAAAGCACATATAGACGCCAAGTGTGGTTTGTGCAGACATAGTGGATTTAATGTGAGCTTGCATAATGTGCATTTTCCGTTTGCGCTTATGTTTGCATAATGGAATAGTTATTACGATTACAGTCACTACTTTTATTATACAGAGCTGCTATTTACAGAAGTCTTGAATTATCAAAATTATAAATGCCAAGGGGCAATTTATTAGATGCAAATGGCAATACAATGTATTCCATTTCTAATATTCCCTGATAACATTTTGCATCCAAGTACAGTGAAAATGTTATTTTAGTCACAGACAAAGGGAACACATGTGGCTGAAAAAGGTTTGTGTTTGGGGAGCCAGAGCCTCCTTGACACACACTGAAGTTCACAGAGTGATTGTGAGCGTCAGGTCACCAAATGAAGCCAGAGCTTGCCAAGGATGAGCGAAGCAGTTGGTGCGAATTCGCCAATGAAAGCGTGATGTTAGTGTCCTCCATGTACTTATTAACTGAGTACTCCACTATACAGATGCACAGTGTCAGTAGTAGTAAAGTAGTAAAGTAGTAAACTTTCAAGTAGCATTAGTGTCAGATTTTAATTGTGATTGTTATTGAAATACACATTAATTATTAAGCAAGTAACTCATGCTAGGAATGGATATCTCAAAATCAATTGCAGGAGGAAACTCTTCAGCATTAATTTACTTGTCAATTTCATTCGCCTTGACTTGAATCCCTTCCCTCCATGTGTCAGTTTGATGACTAGAGCTTCACCTCTGACAGCAATGACCTACTGTTGTTGTTGAAAAATGTGGGTGGATACAGAGCTGTAAACTTTCAGACTCGTCCTTACAATGTTGACCATTTGCCGAAAGCAAATTGAAATACTTTTTTGTCCTCCTCTGTGCAGGCAACATTTTTACATCAATATCTCTGGTACATACACTGTCATGCTCTCACGGAGCCACAGTCAATGTTTACCTATACAGCGTCTCATGTGACGCGCACGCACACATTCGCCACACTCTCCATGCCTGTCAGAGTCCAGGCTTTTGCAGAATGGCACGTCTGTTTACTCTGAAAGGTTCAAAGATAATTTACCTGGATTAGAGGAGCCATCTGTGCCTGCCATCCCAGATTGCTTTGGAGGTGTCTCAATAAATACTGAGCAGGCTGTGTGGCAGCCAGTGCAGTACGAAGGCAGGGAGAGGTTTGCTCTAAAGCGTGGCTTAATGCTGCCTTTTTACATCGATTACTAACTTGGTTGTCACTGGCGGCATGCCGTAACCTCGGCTCATCGCTGGTCGCTGGTCTCTGGGAATTCAGTTTCAGTAGAGAACATATTGCAAACACTGTGAGAGAGGCACACGCGGCAAAGTGGCTCGTAAATCAGAGCAGTGTTTACAGAGCCATTTTTTGCTCGTGTCATCGTGACATACATCAAAATATTAAAGCAGAGATATGCCTGTCGTTTTTGCTCACTGAATATGAAATTAATCAATAATGAGAAGGTTAAAGTCAAAATGTTTTGCTTTGGCTCCTTTCTTATTTATTGCTGGTGGATAGCAGGTAGGCGGAGATTCTGAATAAAAGAGGGCAACAATCTTTACACATTTCATTTATTGCCAGTGTGAACTCCCATTTTCATTTCAAAGTCAGCGCACTGAATCACAAAACAGCAGAAAATGTCTGCCAGCCTCTAATACTTCCTGACTTCACTGATTATGTGCTCATGGAGATTCCTCAAGCTTATGTCAAAATGTGTAACTTCCCGGACAGCTCGTTCATACTGATGGATGTAATGAGACTGCCATGCAGGCAGCAACTTAAAAAGTAAAGTAAATAAGACACATTATTGCATCAAGATGACTGCTTTATCTCAAATTCAAAACATCATGTCACAGCAGTGAAGTTTTAATTTGCCACTCGATATTTCAGAATGGTGTGAGTAAGGATTGAACTGTTGACGTTCTTATCCCACAACACAGCTCCCTAATGCAATACTTTTGTGTGAGAGCTCATTTGAAGTAAACTTGGACAGTTATGGCCACTGGGAGAGTGGTAGTCTTGTGAAAAACAAAAGGAAGGGGTGGGGGGGTGGGGGTGGGGGGGGCATGAAACTGGCCTAAGGTGAAGGTATTGATTTTTAAAAAGGCTGCATCTGGTGGTTTCTCGAAACATGCTGAGGTGCAGAAACACCTCCCATCTCTTTCTATCAAACACACAACCTCGAGCATAATACCTTCTCCCTGCCAACTCACTTACACTCACACGCACACACACACAGACTCCGTATTCTTATATATACTCTTTTCTTAAAAAGGTAATTGATGTTATTCCCTTCTATTATCACCTTATGGTCCACAGTCTACTCCAAATTTCCTCTTCTATAGAAAACACTGACTCCCTGATACCTCCAGTTTAAATAGACAGGAGCTTAAAACAGCTATGGAGGAATTGAAACAATGAGAACAATGTAAATATAAACCAGGTGACATTGAAACTACCAATATCCCTTAAAATGAGCACATGTCCAGAAGCTCAGTCAGTTTCTGTGCAGTTTTCGGGCATTATCAGAACATGCTTTCAGGCGGCTTCACATGCCTTGGGACAAGCCGCAGGGTCGTGAGTCAAGTATAAATGGACAGACAGTGATTTTCTCCTCTTGTTACCCACAAAACTTTTCTCTACACCACCATGAATAATCTTTCAAAAAAGAAGTGTCTTCTGAAGTCTGAGGACTTCTGAGGGAAACACATGAATCCTACACAAGCGTCAAATCAATCAACCTTTGTGTTGCATCAGAGCCGACCATCATAATTCCGCCTGTTTCGCACAGCGCTACAGTGCACGCACATCTGTCTCACATCCCTTTAGAAAGAACATGGCTTGAGTGAGGGAGGTGAGCAACTGCACTACACTTTCACTGCCGATTCTAACACTCGCCAAAGTCTTATCTCACCCAGTGGTGAAATATCTGTGGAGCAGAAGTGGCAGCTGAGGCAAAAAAAAAGTTACATTCAAGAAATACATTTTAACTGCCGCCTTGCTTTGATTAGAATGGGGACGCGTGGAAACCGAGCAGCCATATCTGAATTATATCCCAACCGCTTCAAACCAAATAAATAAATAAAACAATTGCATTATTTTTGGTGATCTCAAGTGAACCCTTATACTATGCATGCATGCATAGTTGAGCATTTTGCTGCATGTTAAGCCTAAATACTGCCTTGTTTGCTCCCCCTAAAATTGGAGCACATGCGCACACACACATAGTCTGTGATAAGAGTGAACAGAATGAATAAAGCTCTTGCATCTGTGCCCTTAAAGCTGAGCGAGGGGACGTTCTGCTGAGGCTGTGAGCATTCAGAGATGCACACATCTTGCTCTGTCATGCACATGTAGGCATGTGGAGAGACACATCACATGGCGTGTGGCTTTAGATTGTTGTTTCCGTCCTTTTGTGCAAAAAACATCCAATAATGTGCATTGGAAGGTCATCATCACTTCATTTGATTGTGTGATTAGTAATTGTGCACCCAGTTTTGCAGTCAAAGTTAACACGTTAATGAGTGCAATTGATCTGAAAAAATAACACGTTAAAGAAAAAGTAACACGCCGTGAATCTCGTCATGTGACTTAAATTGACCTTTATGTGCAGCAAAATGCTGGTCCCGACCCGCCTCGATTGCACTGAGACTTACGACTGAATGGCTGCTAGTGGCCTCTTGTTCTACTTCCATAGCTGCAGAAGGAGTGAAACTGTAGAGAGCTAAACGACGGGGGTCCGCAGCGAAGAGCCCGCAATGGTCCTCTCACAGGACGTCTCCCCCGAGCCGCCATCGTCCGCTGGGTGCATAGTTTTTTCCACAACGGTGCACCGTGATCAGCTTGGGGTCGTCGTGGAAGGGCTCGGGGTGAAGGGGGCTTTGCGGCCAGCTGCCACTTTACAATGCCCCGAGTGCTCACTACACTCCCCGCACCCCCCCGCGGCTATACGTATCCCATGCGGCATTAAATACGACATTTTTGTCCGGGTGACTCATTTACGTTAGGGTTTTTCTCTTTTAAGGCTCCAAACCATATAGCGACAGAGCAAGACAGGCTAATGTAAAGCAGGTTAACGTCCACCGTCCATTTCAATCAGCATCGTCTTCACTCGAGTGACACTCGCAGAGTTCCCCACCAAAAATAGTATTGCAACTAATCGAGTTAACTATTTCAATCGTTTGACAGCCTTTTTCCTCGTGATCTGTTGGCCAACACTACCAAGGCGTGAACACGCGGCAGCAGGGAATAGGGAATTGTCTGTTGCCATCAATAAGAAAAGACAGGAATGTGATTAACCTCTGCGTGCACTTAACTGGCTAAGATTCTGTTGTGACATGACACTCTCCCACCAGAGGAGATCATTCTCACCCAGCAGCCCTCTGAAGACAGCCACTACCCCTCCTTGATGTTTTGCAAATAGCTTACGTTTGCTATGAGACATAAAAAAAAAGCTATACCGCTTTGGCTTGAGTGGGATGATGAAAAACATTTTATTCAACATCAAAAGCATTGTTGCCTTTTAATGTTGATGTTGAGCTTAAAGAAGGCCATTTTCAAACCTTGCTGTCAGGTAGGTGCTAAAAGATTTGAATGATTCATGAGTCACTTTGCCGCGTGTGAATGTAACGCTTGTAGAAATATAAGGTTTGGCTCGGAGGTGAGGCTGGGGGTCGCCGCTGCCGTTTCCACTTCTGCAGCTTCACGTCTGTGCTTGATTCAAACGGCATTGCAGTCCTTCGGTTTTACCTTCAGAGTTGTTCCCAAAAAGAATTTACCTATTCTGTATTTTAGCTTTCCTGTCTTGTTTGACAGAGTAGGTTGAATCATTTGTAAGGTCCTCTGTCTGTGTTTGGGTTATTACAGCACATCCTGTTGAGCACAGAAGACCCAAAAATCATGACCCCTTTTACAGCCACATATCTGAACATGCACCAGCCTCTCTGCCGCTCTTTCCCTCTGTTCTCTCTCTTTTTCTTTCACTCTCTCTATCTCTCTCTCACACACTCTCACACACAAACCCCTGATAGCGAGACAGGAGAGGATGGATGACATATTTCCTGAGGAGAGGCAGTGAGAGTTATTTGTTATAATTCAACTCTAATTTCAATATTTTCAAACCTTCTCAGGGATTTATTCGGGCTGCCTGAAAGAGCATCCATCTTGACCGAACCCTGGCCGGCCTCGACTGTGCCGGTGTCACATGATCGATGTTTTCCTTGGCCTCTCGACATCTTTTTGGGGTCACATGGGCGTCTGTCAAGCTTGGTTAATTTTGCACTCTCAGCTCCACTGCCATTAGCATATGAATATTCGCACAGCCATACATATTCCATGGCCATGCATGGGGATTTTCAAAAAGTGCTCCTTTTTTTTGTGTGCGTTTTTTTTTTAAAGGAGGATTCTGAAAGGACCGGAGGGGACGAAGAGGAGGAAGAAGTGGAAAGGAGGCTTGGCAGGATGTTTTCACAGCTGTCACAGTGATGAATTAGGCTCTCGTGATTAATCTCTATTTAAATGTAACGTTACCATCTCTGGACAGTTGGACCCGGCCCATTTTCAGTGGACCATGGCAGTCCGGCAGCAAAACAAGTTGATTACGCCATGAAAAGGAACGAGCAAAACTGTGTCACCCCAGTTATTTGGATGCATGCAGCCACTTTTGAAAGTTAACAATTTGCAAAAGTGATCTGCAGACAACAGCAAGGAGTTGGGCGTTTTTAAATTGCAGCGACATAAGCCCTGTGTTTTTATAAAATGGTAAGAAGCTGAATGGAGGGGGGGGGTTATAAAAGCCTCAGCCATTGATGCTATGAGGACAAACTCCCCTCCCATCTCCATTGTGAGTCTTTTTAGAACCAAGTTAGCGTTTAAAGTGAGTGCCGGGCTCCCACCCCTGCCATTTAGTTCCCACACGACCTTGCGGGGGATACAAAAGTGGCCATGCCGAACAGCTGCCCACTGGGGCGACAGATTTATGTTGGCCAAATCAAACCTCTAAAACTCCAACAGCTGACCCGGGCGGCGAAGAGAAATAAAAATCACAATGTGCATATTATTGCTCTTCCGAGGCTCTCGTCCTCCACAGTTCAAGGCTTCAGCTGTCATTAGTGTTCATAATAAGAGCTTTCCCATATGCTTCTGTCCACAGATGTTATGATTGGGACATAACATGTTATGACTGCACATTCCCAAACAGTGTTGCGGGTCAAGTGAGGGACATGGTGGTACGAGTGCGAAGGGGAAAGAGTTTCCACAGAGCCAGCCTGTGGTGATTACCTATGCTGACAGGAATCAAACATGATCTGATTTTAACGTTGCCTGGCAGGCTGAAGAGATGCTGAATCTGCTCCCACACTCTCTGGAGAAAACACCAAGCTCGTACAACAGGGTCTGTTCACCAAGACCTGCAGGGGTGCCCATCGTTGGGGGGAAAAAAAGTCACACATTTTGGGATCTACGCTAAACTCAACTGCAGATAATTAAAAGTAATCTGCCCCACCTCAATGGTCAAGTTAGGGTCAGAGAAGAGTGACGTAGTTGCTGATTTCAGGGCTTCATATAAGGTGGAAATCAGAGTATGAGCTCTCGTAGGAGCACTTACTCAAAGGAAAAAAGATTCTAAACACACCTATTATCTTGTTTGCATAATTATAATAGCATAGGATATGAAAACCATAATTGGAATGCACATTGAGTTATCACCCACTCCTGGATGAAGCAATCAAAATGAAACAATTAGCTTTGTTTACCATAAAAACTGGCAACACCAGCCTGACAAACCTTGACAAATCTTTTGATTTTGCTCCAAGGTTTTTTCCATGAGTTTTTCCTCCTCGAGTGATTGCTCACAGGGGATTGGATGTGATTGGGTGAACGTTTACAGAGAGAGGCCGCGACCTGCTTTATATTAAAGTGCGTTGAGGTGATCACTTGGCACCGTGCAAGTAAAACTGAAGTGAAACTAGAAGGACTTCTGAAGCAGACAGTTCAACATGATCACTCAATACAAACATTTTTTTAAATGGTTGGATGGTTTATTTACAAGCAGAAACAAGTGGAGCATTTATGTATAATTTTTTTGAAAAGCTTTAGAGATGATTGCATTGGTTTGACATGTTTTTACGTACTGACTATTGGCTAACTTTTGTCTTTTTGCTCCATTTTTACTTTGTTGGCTTGTGAGTGGTGTTACTCTTCCACTTTTCTCCAAAATAATAAATTGTTTACAACATAAGTACATCTTTAAGGGAACTATATTGAGCAGAATCAAATAACAGACATCCATTTCCCCGAAGCCAATGTCCTGCTAATAACCGTCAGGGCCATAAACATGTCCCTTTAACACAGTTATGTTGTACAGTCTTTAATCTCTAGCCAAAATGTATCCACAGGCCATATTTAATACTGGCATTATATATGTTGTTCTGCAGGATGGTCTTCTGACAATTCTTTATTGCCAAACATCACGTAAACCATCTGTTTTGCGGAGATCCAGAATCACTGTGGCATTGTTTATCATCAGAGGTGTATTCTGATGATGAGGAAGCATCTGCTCTTCACCGAGTTTGCTAAAGTAAGACGGCCAGGCTTGAATTTATGTCTGCAAATTGACTTTAATTCCAAGAACCTTCTTAAGGGGTCTGATTGAAAGGTCTGCGGAGATGGTCTTAGTTCCTCTTGGCTGAGCTGATAGGAGCGGGGTGAGATAAGAATGCCAGACCTGACTATGATTAATGGGCCCGTCGCGCTGCTTGTCTCATGCAAACCAGTGAAGGCACTCTGTAAATTTCACTTAAAATATGTCTGAAAGCACTTTGTACACTTTTCTACTGGCCGCTCTGTTTTTCACTTGACGACATCTGACTAGAGAGAGTGGAAATATTTGGCAGGTGGAGGTTTTTTAAAGGACGGGGGCCGGGGAATAAGGATAGGACACATTTTGATAGTGAAGCCACAGAGCTTGTATAATGTGGGATAAAATGTTCTCCATTTACATATGGCTCCACCATCTCCCCCACCTTGAATTTTTATTCACTGAACGTAAATGCCACACATTTTCTGACCTTGGCTTTTATGCTGCATGCTAATTTATACAAATGCAAGCATTTCTTTCGCCCCTTCATGATCTCTAGATGGAGTTTGTTAGCTTTTCCTGGGTGTGTGAGGTGCTGCCTCTCTCTCTCTCTCTGTTTCTCTCTCTCTCTTTCTCGTGAGGAAGGGGGGAGCCATAAGACACTGAAATTAAAGCTTTGCAGCGGTTCACTGCCTCTTTATTCAAATTAAAGACGTCCCTGTTTTCTGAAAAGGGAATTTTAATGAAAATGTATACAGTTTGGGAAATGTCTTTGCAATGGTCTGTTAATGATGAACTGCAAATGGGCGGGGGGTATGAAAAAGCCAGCGTAATGTATTTTGGAGGATAAACAGAAAGGGTAAATATTACAGAGGTAAATAGTTTGGATATGTGGCTCCCCCATCAAAGCTAATGCCCCGCTGTGTAAATTTGCCAAAGTCTTTGTGCGTAATTGATTCGCAGAGAGGATGATAAGCTGTGTTTTGCGATAAGAGGATGGTTTGAGGACAATTTTGTTTGACATAAAATTGGAATTCCAATCCGAGTATTTCACGCAAAAGGACAAAAGTAAATGAATTATCACAAAGAATGGGTTGAACATCAAAATAATCAGACTTAATTTAAGCCGGTAAAACTGAATCCAATTATTCTGTTCGCCTTCCTTCAGTAATAAAAGTGCATCGGGTATCCCTGCAGAATATGAATTAGCAGTGTTTCTAACATTTAGAGGTTAATGATATGAAGAGCTGCATGTATACTTGAAGACTAAGTGCTCTTGCAATCAGACCCTCCAGACATATGGTGCAATTCCTGGTAAGTCCAGCGAGGATTGCCATGTGACCTCCCATCTAATAATAAACAGCCATTTGTACATGTGGTTTTCCACCGCATCACAGGAGCGAGTTCTTTGATAATGGCTTACTTCTCTCACCTCATTCTAGCCTGAGAACGTTCATCTTTGCATAATGGAGATGTTATTGTAGCATGCCAAGAGGTGCAGATGTGCCGAATAACTGCAATTGTAACTGAAAGCAGCATCTCCAAGCAGAAGAGCAGCTTCAGTCACAGACTGCTGTCACTGACCTGCTCCACGTAGGGACTGAGACCATCGCTCCTCCCCCATGGAGCCCTGGACTTACTAAACACCATGCACCTTAGGACAAACACACACTTTATCACACACACACACACACACACACACACACACACACACACACACTATGCTAGACTCTCACAAACTGCCTGTTTCACAACTGTATGCTACGCACTGAAATTTTGCACTGTAGATCGAGATTTAACCCTAATTTCATTATGTATTTTCATTGTATTCTTGTCACTTATTTCATTTGTTTTGTTTTGTATAGTTTTGTACCTTGTATGCCTCTTATGTATCTATTTTAGTACTACATTTTTTTCTGAACTCTGCATGCCCTTGTGTTTTCTACTGGACAAATTTGAATTTCTCTTGGAGATGAATAAAATCAATCAATCAATCAATCAATCAGCCATTGATTCAATCTAGAAGATGACACTGCAGATGACTTGGCAATGTTGCTAATTTCTGAGCCTTGTTGATGTGATATGTGATGTGACTATTTTAATTGCAGGTGATTAATCATTTTAATATCCCAAAGGCGAGTATTATATCACGACAAAACACAGGCCAGTTCTATGGTTCCCGTGTGCCGTGTGACTCATTCAGCAGTGCTTTTGAAGTCCACATTTTAAACTTTATCGTACAATTACGATGAGGCACTGTGGACGTCTGCCACTCCGGCAGCATTTGCTGGCAGGGCAGCTGTCCGTGTGTGACCGTCTTCTGTGCTTCAACGTGATTCCGTCTACCATTACTCACCTCTGTCTTCCCACCTCGCCTGCACCCCCACCTCTCTCTTTGCCCTCGCTTTTTCCTCTCAGCGTGTGGTGCTTCGAGGTGTGAAAGCTGAATCACTTCGCTGTGATGTTAAAAAGGGGTATGCCTAGGAATAACTTAGCGGAAAGCTTAAAGATCAGTTGAGTTACTGGCAAGGGAAAAAACAAAAAAACAAAACACTTCCGGCCTGTTATGCAAAGAGATCAGAACAGTCACGCAAACAACATTCATCCATTAAAAAAGGAGTCTACATGTGTCAGATGAATCATAATCGTTATCTTATTATCACCCACGTTTCTAAATTTAATTCAATTTAATTCTTTTGGTGACTTCCACTCGATCAATTTAGTCTGTGTGTATGACGACGTGTGTCCATGAGAGAAGACCTTGGTCACAAAGAGGTGGTGGCTGATTGGACACTTTGACAGTATGAGGAAATTTTTTTCTAGTGGCAAAGAATGGAATGCTGCTGTCTGGCGCGAACAACGAGTGATTGCCTGAAGTCACCTTATGGATGAGAGAACAAGGGTGGCAGGGTGGCAACAGTGGACTACATTTTGCCGTTCTGTCAGACTGTTACTTTTTGCCATCCATCCAGCAGGTATCTGCGACTTCAGCCTTAAAGTGATAGTTCAGTTTTTTAAACTGGGGTTGTGTGAGCTAATAAGTCTATACGACCGACTCACATCACGTATTCCTCCGCGCAGCCCAGCAGCGTGACGCAGAGGAATCCATGGTTTTGAAAAGCTTCCCTGTTTGAGGCTGGTTCTGCGTCCCAAAGTTTGAGCAATTGCGGCTTACTGAGGGAGCGGAGTGTACTGCATCTAATGTCCTTAGTGGCCAGATGTAGCTCATACAACCCAACTTAAAAAAAACGGAACTATCTCTGTAACAGTGGAGGGAGATGAGAGGCAAGGGATCGACTGATTGGCTGGCTTTTATTCCTTCTTTTGTACAGGCAATACTCTTGAGCTAGAAACACTATCGAAATGAAGATCTATTATAATTCAGGTGACAAATCATTGACTCTAACAAGCATGTGAAAGTCCCTCGCTTTTCCCTACTTCAAGTCCCGCCTCCTGTCCATCATCTGTCCCCGAGGACATGGACCACCAATACAATTATAAAGAAGATTTGCTCCTCTTAAAATCACCCTGTGTACCTTTGAAATGAGTTAATGACAGCAACTAACATCAAATTATAGCCTTTGTGCTTTTCGTCGCACAAACACATCTGATAACAATGCAGCATCTCATAGCTAACAGCGCAAACTGTGTGATCCAGCGTCTAGTCATTTCAAAAGACACGGATCAGTTCTGTCATCTCCAGCGCGGCGAAGGTTTCACAACAACCCCGGCAGACGGAGCAAAATACAGCAAACATTTCCATCAGCGGTTACAGGTGCAGATGCGCACAAGCACATGAATGCCGATTACATCAGACATGTACACACAAGCTTGTAGCAGAATAGGTTTCTTATTATGTATTTTATATACAAAGGAGTAGAAAAATATTCCACTTCTTTTGGGTTGTTTTGGATTGCTTCCTGGAATACTAAGAGGAAAATGAAATAATACAAAAACAGAAAATCACAGCAAATGAAAGGGAGAAAGGCAGACGGCACAGTTCTGCTGCTGTTCCAGTGTGGCTGACTGAGACACTGGAGCAGACAGCAACAGATGGCAATGACCCTCCTGCGATGGTCCGAAGTCACAGAGAGAAATTAACATTCATCTGTCCACCTATTACAATAAAAGACGGGCTGAGGAGAAATAATAGGACTCCTGGAAGAGCATGATCGGACTTTCCGTACTATAATATCGAGCGCTTCCGGGTGCTCAGAGTAACATCGAATGAAGCCAAAGAAGTACATTTGATTGTTTGAACAAAAGATAGAGAGAAAAAACAGGTAAAAAATGACAAACTTAGCTGTGGGCATTCGTCTCACAGAGCAGATCAAGGCCACCCTTGTTTTCATTTAGCCAAATATTCTCCCACAAGTTGATGCTTCTCAACACAGGGGAAAAAAGACTCTCAAAGAAATCTTCGTAGCCCTTTTTGCCGAGCTCATCACCGATGTTTGCTTCAGGCACTTTGGCTTGTGTTTGTATGCTGCCCGCTGCCTGCGGGACGCACGCCTGTTCAGAGTCGGTAATGAGGCTGGCCGAGGTTTTCCTTCCTCTTTAAAGTGATTGACAAGTGTTTTTGACAATCCGGAAATCCAAGTTAAAGAGAATCTCGGCAGCAGGGCCGGAAAGATTCTGTTGTGCAATTCAAAGTTAGAGCTTTTCACCTGTTTGCTTTTGTCTCAGCTAAGGTTTTTTGTGAAATTCCTTTTTACATTATCCCTTTATGTCATTTTATTTATCCCCAAAACAAAGTCCTACATATCAAGTTCATGGCATGTATATCCCTCTTTCTAAATATGTAATCTTTTTTTTTATTTTTTTTTTATATTGATTATCCATGTGACTCATCTTAACCCTGCGGGCATCACGCGGCGCTCACCTTTAGAGCCAAGACCTCTGCCTTGCTCTTTATTTGTTCCCCACCGATTTAGGAGCTGTTTTTAATGGTGAAAGGTCTTAACAAATTGATGTGATTGAGTGTGGGCTGACAGGCCAATTATTATTTTTTCTTCCTAAGACTAGTCAAAACTGATCACTGACTCAGTCCCTCGAAAAAAAATGTTTTATTTTGTTTGATTCACAGTGTAAACATTCTAATCTTACTATCTGGAAATGACAAAGTGTAGAAAACCATTGGGATGCTGCTTTTATTATGGGCGGAATAGCTTCTTTTATGGTCTGGTCAGGCCCTGCTGTGTAATTTCAATCAGCCAAACTTCTCGACATACAAAGTACAGCTCATTACCACTCACCTCTGTGGACCCACTGTTTTGTTCCCTTGATTGGAGGGCCTCGGCTCCAATTAATATCTCAGGAGGCTGACATTTCAAACAAGGCTCCATCCTCATCGCCTCGTTTAATGAAGGTGCACAAATAGAGATTTCTGCTGTGGATGAGTGCAGGTGTTTTCCTTTAGATCTATTTTTCTTCCTCTCGCCCCATCTTTGCATATTCTGTGTATCTGCAGATGCATTCCCTTCAGGAAATAGCTTTGTGGTATTTTTGGGAATGGGATTTTTTCACAGTTGGCTTACACATTGTTTGGATGCGCATTAATGAGCAGGCGGAATTACACGTGTGGGTATCTGAGCGTGCATGCATCAGGTGCTTGATTCAAAATGGGTCAGATGTTGTTTTTCACTGCTCAGATCTAATCTTTTCCCTTTAATTGCGTATATAGAATAGATTCATAGAAATTCAAAATTCTGAAAGTGGAAAATGCTAATCTGCAGCATCCTGCTTTACATGCAGAGCTGGTCGTTCCCTCAGTGGATCTCAAGCCGGTCACTATTCTCTTCGCTCTCCTACATAATGTAGCTCCAGCTGGTCGCGCTGCTTAAGAGATGTCATGGCGGGTCGTGCGTGTGACGCCACACGTGCCGGACCCTACAGGTTGTTTAGCATTTCAGACAGGGCTCTTGTGCTGCCTGAGAAGGGCGCTTAGGGATGTCATCTCCTCAAAGCTAATTGCTGTGCCCTTCTCTTAACGAAACAAGCGGAGGAAATAAATAACTAATGTGCCCCTTGGTACGCTCATTAGCTAACTGCAAATCCAACCGCGCCACGATTTTTCTCGCTCGCACCATCTCACTCCATCTCACTTAGCTTTCTATCCACGCTGCCAACCCACCTATCTCACGCACATCACTTCAACCTCTTGCGTCTTCATACTCCATTTCTCCTCTGGCACATGGTCTCACATTCTGTATTTCCCTCTGCAAGAGACATCAGCGTAATGATGATATTAAAGAGTCTTTCTGCAATTCCTTTGAAGGATCTCTGAACCAGTTAAAAGCAAACAGCTCTATTCAGCGAACGATGGGAGACCTTGTTACCATTCCTAGCATAAGAAGTCACTGAAATGACACTGACACACTCTTTTATGAAGAATTCAGTGATGGGCGGAGGTGCTGTGAATTGCAAGAGCGCCAACGCTTTCTTTTCAATTGTTACACTCGGTGAACATTCAGAGCACTTATATTGTTTTGAACTTTTCAAACAGATTATTCAAACCAGTAGAATTTTATGTAATAATCATCCTCTGTGTAGAACTCACATCGTGGGAGAGAGGACCGGTTTACACAATGGTGGGAGAAAAAGGGATGTCATTTTTGGCTAATTTCTGAAGGGTTTGGTCTGTACAGCACCACAGAATATAGTGTCATTGGACACTTTAGATCATATAAAGACAGAGAGGTTTTCTTATTTGAATTCAGTATTATTTCAATTAAGTTGTGTGTGTGTGTGTGTAGGTGTGTGTGTGTGTGTGTGTGTGTGTGTGTGTGAGGATGATATAAATGAGAGAAGAGCATGGCCATGAATGTAGTAGATGACTGGTTAGACACTTTGACAGTATTGGCACATTTGGGTTTTCTTTCATTTTTTTGTGTCTGCCACTTGTAGTTGTTGACCTTGGAAGAAAATGTATATAAATGAATACATAATTGGAGCAAAGAATATTTTCTGACGAAATAATGGCTTTCAGGTGGACGGATAGAGTTTACTCAGGTGCAACGGGTGCAGTGTCAGGTTGTAACTGGCAGTTCGTTTGCTTGCAATAACCTTCTTTGCAGAACTTCCAAACTTACAAAGTACATACTGTATTAGTACAAAACGTAACAGGACAGACGAAGGAAGGGATTACTTTTGTGTTTGTTTTGGTCCATTTTTCAAACACTGACTATAAATGTATATACGAGGGACTGCATAAGCCATAATTCATTCTTACACTGTCACACACATACATACATATATAGAGACTAAAGTCTCTATATATGTATGTATGTAAAGCTAAAGCTTTGTGCTTAAAACTATGAGGGTTTGGTGGATGGTGGGATCCTTTTTTGAGAATATTGTGAGTTGTCAGCAGGAGATGAGTGTTTTGCTCTTGTTTGTTTTTCGAAAAACGCAGATAATGAGGGATTGGCCGATTCTCTCCATTATAACCTTGGCTATTGCTCAGTCATCCATGACTAGACTGAACAGATTCATTTTTTAAAATCATGAGTCTTTGGTATAAAGGCTGTCTTATTGAGCTTAATCGTGACATGTGGACTCACAACTCAAACCTAATATCTATGTAAGCCAGATAATCACGAATATATCATGAATACACCTCGACAGAAAATGAAAGAAGGTGAGGCGTTTTTCATTGAGAGAATGTTGCCCTCCTAAGACAAGCCGTCCTTGGTGGAGCTCGGGCCTTTGCTGGCTGAAGCATAATGTTTTATTTCTCCATTAGTGAACAATGACTGAGATATATCTGCCATTAAATTGAGGTGCTTACAAGTGTAACTAGATCAAACAAATAAGACAATGTCACCTTTTCATAGTCATTGCAAACTGTTTTTTATGGATCAGTCCAGCTGTAAAACCCCTCAGCTGCTCAGGTGAGTTTAACAAATGGAAATGTCACTCTGCGTGCCATCACAAAGGGTAAAGGGAGATAAGAGGGAATTGCTAAAAGCACAAGTCCCGCTAGAGCTTTCACAGAACAAAGGGGCACGTGTCTCTCAAACCCAACTCCTGTGGGGAAAAGGGTTAATACAAATATGTGACCGCAGGCTACACAATACATGTCTGTCCGTGTGTGCATACATAACAGGGACACTCAGTTTCACCAATTCACAGGTTTATTATTCACAAGTGCCTCAGCTGCAGTGGTGTGAACGTTATAGGGTGCAAATCTAATATATCATTACTCTGATTCTGATCTAATAGTGCCAAAACACTGTGTTTTTTGAATCATTTCGGAACATGACAAGGCAGATTTTTCCTCCCATACTTAAATAAGTAATAAGTATGCCTCTGAATTCCCTGGTTGCACTATTTGACAAGATGTATTCAATTTGTGACATATGTAAGCGTTAAGCATTATGACAAACGAAAAGACAGACGAGGGTGGAAACGTTTCATCAATGGCCAATGCTCCGAAAGGAATATAAAGGCCTAAAGAAAAACAGAACTCTGTCTGGTCGAAGGTGCTTTGGTTTGGGTTTGGCAAGAAACAGCACAACACCGACACTGTGGGATTCTGCCCCTGCTGCCCCCACAGAGTGTTTCAATACAGAGTGTTTAGTGCGACATTCTGTCGGTCCCATTTGCTGATCCAACACCGTCCTGATGTTGTTGCCCTCAAGCGTGTCATTCAGGTTGTCGACTCTCTAGTTTTCCATTTTCTCAAATTAATTCTATGATAACATTGCATTGTGTCCTGAAACATTGCAACAATGTGGGCAGTGTGGTGTTTGAAGGGTATTTACGACGGTGCAAATTGGAGACTGTAGTGGTGCTGCTCAGTCAAAAATATAACATATCGCCGTGTGCTACTGTAACCTGATAAATGCGTAACTGTAAATAGAAGGACAGTTCCAGACCTAGTTTTGTCAACGATTTAAGATGCAGTTGTTTTTTCCCCCCGCATTGTTTAAGGTTTGAATCGTATCATATTACACTGGTAGTCACCTCGTAAGTATCTGCGGGGTATCAGATTATGAGTTGAAATGTAATGAGATGCTCCTCATCTTTGGTGATGTTGCACCTAGAAGTGATATTTTATAACAACGCCGTATGAAATTACATTGTGAAATATCAGATGCATTGCTTCATGATAAAACTACGGGTGATTATCACTGACACTGCGGCACTGTTGGCAGGAGTTTCATTGTTTAGCTCTCTGCATATATAAGATAAAATGTTCAACTCAAATTAAAAAAACATTAGCAATAAGCTGGTGAGAACAGAGCAGCCCGCATTTCTGTTTATCAACGTTGTTTCATCATTAAGACACTACCATATCTCCTGAATTAGTTACTGAACTATATTTGACAAGAAAAATAGAGGAAATCAAATCAAATCCTTCGACACTCACTTCAAAACATTACTGACCCTGAGTGCCCAAAAAATAAAGTACAGTACAATCAAGCACATTATTGATGTCAAGATTTGGAAAATTCATTCTTGTTTGTCCTGAATTGTGTCCCATTCAACCAATAAGACTGACGATACGGTGTGTTCTTCATGACCCAGCTATGGATGCCAATAACCCACCATGCCACGTCCTGGAGAACTACAGCAACCAGACGAAAGGCTGCATCAGCTTAGTTTAGATTAGCTCGTGCACAGCAGGTTGAGCATCTATTTCTTAACATAATAGCTCTGCCGCAGGTAATGGTAGAAAGCTGGAGCATCTCCTGAATTAATTTTGATTTCTGCGCTCAGCTCAAACTTAATCAGGTTTCTCCAGAGCGGCATGCATTGCTTGTATAGATTTCCCATAAAGTGTACACACAAGCACACATTCCCCTCGCATGCACACATTGGCTAATACTGAAATATTACCATCGCTGGCTGCTTTAGTCCACAACATGCAGCCCAAACTGTAACCTGAGCCTCCTCCTCGACAAAAAGGCTCTGTGCAGCCGCTCAGTGTGTCCATCACTGTCGGCTTGTTGTCATTTGCCCTTCCACATCCATTTAACCACTTCAGCAAGCTGAATTGTTGTCACAGGCAGTTTGAGAGATGGAGCTCTCTTGCATATAATGAGATTGTTAAATCAAATTTACAGAGTATGAAGATGCTTGACTAATACTTAAAAAATAAAATCGCTTAGACTGCTCTCTCTATTCTCGACTGTTGGGCTGTATAGACTTGTTCAAGTGCAGTTTTAATAGATGTTGCATATCTTTTGAAGGAGTGTATCAATCTGTTTGATGTTCAAGCCATTATTGCAAGAATTCGTACAGTAAAAATGATGGAAAACCATTTAAAATAACTACATCTCATACACCATAATTACGATTATTCTGATGTTACTGGTGAGGAAACATTCAAGGACAACATGTGCAATAGTATGTGAGATAGTAGCAAACCAGATAAATGTTGTTCTCGTTAATCCTGTCTGTGGCCTGTAGTGTATCATTCGGTGTCTATATTATATTTATTTTAATGGAAATGCCTCATACATATTTGACTCTGCGCATCTCTAATCAGCTGCATCACAGGTTGCATATACTAATTGTATTGCCACACTTCTTTGCAACCAACTAAATCTAAATCAGCTTTTTCATTCATTCAGATAGCAACAACAATATTTGGCTCTATGTCATCTTATTTTTTGCTATGCCAACAGTGGATAAATAATTTTCATGTCTAATGATTGTGAGAACCTGATAATAGTTGATGCATTTTTGTTGTTTGTTTTTTGTTTTGTTTGTTTGTTTCTATCCCTCCTAATTGAAGAGGGATGAATGGCTGACTGCTGGTGAATAATATATCGGATTTCTGCAAAAGACGGCTGAAGGGGGAAATAGAACTCAGGAAATGAAAAGGTCTTGTCATTGTGCAAAAATCTTGTCCAGGAGATAGACCTGTGCCGGCCAAAATATTATCTCTGCAATATGAGGATGCTGGGGGGGGTGTCTTTGTTCAAAAACATTTTTTTTTTTCTTTTTCAAAGTTCCTTACACAGTGGCAAGCATACAAAAAGAATATCTCAGGGAAAATATTGGACAGGGTCAATTTGAGACCATTCCTGTTCTCAAAGCTGGCTGAGAACACAGAGAATAAAACTCCAGAAATTCCCTGTGCATTTTAACAATTGAACTCATGGCGCTCTCTCACATTGGCCTTAATGGGATGTATAACAATACCCGGGCCTCATCTCCAGTCAGGGCTGCCGTGACCATCCTGTGCATTCAGAAAGCGCCTCTGCAGCCAGCGGATTGAATTGTCAGGCTAGAGGAACTGCTCTGCAATGTAAAACAAACTGGCAGACGAATGGTTCCATTTGGAATACCATCTCAGTCCAAGATGAGACAGCAACAGTCTGTATCTCGTCACCAAAGGTATCAATAACAGCAACTATAACTCCATTTATGCCCAAGAGTTGGAGACAAATAGTTCGATTTCTCTCTATTTTCCAAAGCAAAAATTATAAAAAATTTTCCAGCGCACATCAAACCTTGGTGATTGGTATCTGGTTGAGGTTCAATGTTAGTTTCAAAAGAATTGCATCAATCTTGTACAGAGAGACTAGGAACATTTGGGCTTCAAATACTTTTCTTAGTATTTCGCAGAAACTTGAAACACATGTCCAGCAGGTGAGGGGGAAAAATGTGTGTTGGTGTCATGACCTTGCCTCCGAGTCTGTTTTCAGAGCACCAGTAAAGACAATGGCAACCTTTACACACCCTGATATTTATGCACATAATCATAAACTGCCGGCCACCAGACCTACCTGTCAAAATCAGGAACCAATCTGTGAGAGTGATTAGTTATGCCTGACTGAGTTTGCTTAACATTCTCCATCTGCATGCACTAGTAATGTATGGAATAAGCAGAGTTGGTAATAAGGCAGGAGACTGACAAGGTTAAACTGATGCAGATGCGAGATAAACAGTTTGGCATGGACAGAGGTCACTAAGGTCTGACAGTTTGAGACGCTCTTGTATGTTTTTTTCTCCTGCTTTATTCAGAGGATAATAAAAAAAAGGCTAATTAAAACCCCCAAAAAGTCAAAGTTAGCTGAATCCTATTCTTGGTGGAGAAGAACCAACTCATCTGTGGAGGAAACTAACCCATCACGTGTCATTGAAATAATCCTGGGTTTATATGTGTTCACAGATCCCTGTAAAGGTTAACTGGGGTAACGGTTTAACAGAAAGGCACCACATTTGGCAACATAGCACAAGTTATAGCGGAAGAATTCCTATTATTGGTAGACAAGTCTAAAATATTCAACCATGGTTGCTCTTTATTGCCATAGCAATGAAATAATATAACTTCAATAGCTATCACTTAATGCAGCGCTGCAACTCCGTTGTACAGGGCCGACCCCAACTTTGACCCTGACCCTGACTCTGACCAACTAGGCAATGCTGAAATGCAAGTAAACATTAACTGCAAAGCCACCCTGGTGTGTCTTTGCCTCCCAGCCGCTATACCCACCATCCAGCAGCCGCTCTCCAAGTGTCCTGACAGAACCTGCAATTAACTTTTCAAACAACACCCGTGACTCCCAGTGATGGCCTAGATAGACATGCTCAAACATCTTTTTCATTCATATGAGATCCATGAATGATCCTCTAGAGTCTTATTTTAGCAAGATGAAGACTTTAATTGCAGCGCCACTGAGTGGGAGCCGGACAAGAACTTTGCACTCCATCCTCTCCTTATGAATGTCCAATTACATGAATATAGCATGGCAAATTAGGACTAAATGTAAAAATAACTAAATAAATAAAAAGGCTCTTCAAAAAGTTTTTACCTTATCACAACAGATTCGGCTTTGAATAGTCAAACCCACACATTCTTAATGACCAATTTATGTGATGTCATCCCACAAGCACATCTTAATTTATTTACCAAACACTAACTAACTACCAACAAATTGCTCAATGTCCCAAAGAGCACACTTTCTATAAACTCCACTCGGGATGGTTCAAGAGCAAATCTGTACAGTTGAGTCCAATATAATAAACAAGACCAACCACACTGTCTCTGTCTGTGTCAATAAAGTTCAGTTTGAACCAAAGGCCCGAGGTGAGCTGTGACAAAGGGATTAATGTTGCTTGCTTACTTCTCGCCAATTCCAACCTGGTCAGCTCTCGGTGCAGCGGAGCAAACTGGCAGAGCCGTGCGCACACGTCACAGCTCACTGGCAGGTTTCCACAGTGTCAGGCACATTTCAGTGCAACAAATGATCAACAATAACCACTATTCAGTGCAACTATCTGAGTAAGCACATACATTTAGATCTATTTCGAGATATTTTTGATCAATTTCTTATCTGATGACAGAGCAATCATGTAATTGACACTCAACCTGACCAAAGGATCACAGCTGAAACCGTGATGTAGACTAACAACTTCACGTCTCTCTTCCAAGCACAAAAAGCTAAACAAAATGTAACCAGGGTTAGTTGAACCCCCGTTTTTTTGGTAGGTAGAAAAAATTGTTTAATAATACATATGGTTATTATAAATATCTATTACGGACATAATATGTTGTGATTGCTGTGTATTTTCCCCTTTATATATGTGTATCTTGTAGTGTTTTTTATGCAACTGCACCTTTAATTGAGGAGGCAGTGTTTGAGTTCCGGTTAGGGAAAACTCACGGAGTGAGCATCCTCGCGTAGATGCAATCTTTCGTGCCAGCTACGCACGGATGCAGGAGAGAGGAGGAGAAAAAAACTAAATTGAATTAGAAGAGGAAAAAAAATATTGAACTAGTTGAATATAAGATACGTGATCAGTTAAGGCGTGCTGCGACACCGTAGACACTCTTTTTCCCGGCTGTTTTTTTAGGTTCCATCGTCGTGGTTCCCGACTTCATCCCTCATCCGTCCATCGGCGTTCATCCATCTGTCCACCTCTACATCTTCACACTTGCCCTCTCCATCACAAACACTCCAGTGAAGTCCTTCTGTGGAAAGGGCGGTAGGACTCACTGAACTCTTTGGGACTGTTTATTTTTTCTCAGGGGTTTTCTTTTCTTTTGGGGTCCGAACTTTTGAATTGGCCAATTAATAATTGAATATACATGTGTGTTGGTTGTTTATGGCAGCAGTACTGTGACATGTTTTTTTTTCCTTGTGATCCAATATATTTCTTTTTTTCCACACACCACTCGATGTCATTGTGTTATTTGGGGTAGTTATTGGATATATATTATCGCAGTCTTCTCATAGAACCTAGAACATAGATAACCCTCATTGGTTTTGATTTTTAACTGCCGTCTTTGAGGGGCAGCTGCAAGCGTGGGTTACAAAAACAATAAAGACACTTTCATTCAAAATTAACCGTTTATCTAATGTTTTCACATCCTTCAATTCTGTGAATATTCAATTAGGCCTACATGCAAATATTATAATATTCAATTGCATGAGCCAAGTTCATCTCACATGCAAACATTAGTGGCAGAAAAATCCAGCCCACCGTGCATGATGCGTCCTTTACGCACAGGTGGTTCCGATTTCAATCCTGTTACGCATGCCATTGTTTATGTTGTGATTTGTGCACACAACCCACCTTTGTTACATGGGGTTTAAATATATGCAACGTGATGTGAGTGTCTTTATGTGTGGAAAAAGGTTGTCTGTCTTCCCATATGCTTTGGAGAGAGTGTGGAGGAGGCGACGTCCTCCGCAGCATTTAATGCGACACTTGAGCTTGGACCTCCCAGACCAGAACATCAGTCTCCTCCTGGGAGCAGTTTGGTCGCCTGGCGTCGCTGTCGTCAGTCATTGTGTAGACTACTTCACAAATTTAGGCAATTTAGCTTTCCTACTTGCACCCCTGGGAGGGACTGGGATGGCAAGGGGAAGTACCTGCGCCGGCATGCGCCTGGCACCAATTTTGCAAACTGCACCTGAACACGCACCATCGGCGTGGCGGACCTGACTTTGCGCCGCACCGGAGGCGGGCACGATTTTAGAGCCCAAGGTTACAGAACTGGACAAGTAGAGAACTGGAACTGACCGGTGGAACCATTATGGGCTGAGACTGGTGGGCGTGTCAGTGAGTGTCCATATTATTCACAATGGCAAAATATTCACATATGCACACATAGCAAAATATACACATTTATACACCATATCGTGTTATTGGCACCACGCAGCTAACATCCATCTCTGAAATTTAATAAAGATCCTCATAAAAAATGTATGTCGGAGGAGGGCGTCATCATCTCAGAAGGTCTCCACTTCTTACTGTATGCAGAAAGATGAGTAATCTCATGTGTAACAGCATACTTTGTCTATAATGCATGATTTGATTATGATCTTAAAACCACTGCATCATTCATTTCACTGGCACATTCTTTTTTCATATGTCGCCCAGAGTTTCAGAGTTTTACTAGAAAACAGTTTAGTACAAAATATAATCTAAGCATGGCAAAACAGGCTATAGACACAGAAAGTACACATATATCATTAGGCCACATTACATTTGTCCTGTTATATTTGACCTTGTGTCTTGGCCACCTATTAGTTGTGATCTTTAAACATTTTCAAAGTCATTAGTTTCCCACTCCATCCACCAAACCAAAGCATCCTGCCTCGTTCCCTCGTCGATTCGAGCTGGAAAACAGCGAACTCACATCTTCCCGGGTATCGGTCAGAGTGTGGTCTTTATAGAAAATGACACATGAGCTGACCGCATGCTGCGCCTGCTTGGCAGGATGAAGGCACATGTCGAAAACCCCTTGCACCATAATGTGATTTTCTTTAGAGTGCAACAGGCTTTTTACAGCACACAGAGAATTATATTAGGATTACGGCGATCCGGGGGATGTGGGGCTTCTTAGACCCCGGGCTGTGTGGAAACCCCTTGTCAGCTGTCTGTCAAAAGAAGTGAGCCAACGATATTGTATCTGTGGTGTCCAAAGGCTCAATCTTTCATAAGAGGGGATTCTTTTACAAAAGCTCCAATGTCTTAAGTGCTCCCACCGCCAGAAGGCATGTCATCAAAGAGTAATAGGATTGAAGTCATTTGATGATTTGTGTTTGCTGTTTGATGTCTGATAAGCCTCTAATATGTTTCTGAATAATTAAGCCGCTATAAGTATGCTTCATATGAATGTCGGAACAAAAATATATTTCTCTAGATAAACTTTGTTTTTTTTTCTACATTTATTTGTGTCTTTTCTGCAGCAGCAGTGGAGCTCTTGTTTATTTATTTACAGCTTGCTCATCATTACTGCAGCGCAGACAAGCCCGTGCCTGATGAAACTAATTGGGTTAAGGCAAAATGTAAGTGTATTTTCTCTCGCTGAGTTGACAGAACTGACTTGCAGTGCTGGAAATGTCAATAATTAAACACTGGCATGGCAAAAGCTCTCTTGGTTCACAGCTTGCATCTTTGCTCTATTTGATCTTCAAGGCTGGTGCGGTCTGGCGTCGTCAGTCTTTAATGTGGGTTCAGGGTGGATTCCTGGGACTGAATCCCATCCTCTAAAGTTTTTTTTTTCTTTCCATTTTCCCAGCTTACTCGGGCCTGGCAGGAGGCTGAGATCTACCTTTTTTTTTTTTTTT